>JANHGC010003953.1:114813-130955 GCA_027560395.1 Boaedon fuliginosus | reverse complement strand
ATGCTTGGGACTACAACTTCCAGAATGAACGAACCCAGGCAAGATGAATTTAATGAGTCTAATAAAATCATAAGTTTTTCAAGGAATATCTAGATCATATTTCCAACTGAGTAATTTTCATATTGGAGGAAGAAATTGTTCCATAATTTGTGATGAACTATACTGTTTCGCATTATAGATAAACTGAGTTGCCAAAAAAAATAAAATTTAAGTATATAAAATTAGTAGTTGATATAAAAATTATAGATTAATTTATAGTCTGATCTATTTTAATGACATTTGATTTTTTTTCTTATCAATTAAACCCTTTCCATTATTAGTTTTACCAATAATCTTATCAGTAAAATAATGCTATCATGCATACTCTCTAGAGAAATATTGCTCTGAAATATTGTTAACTTTTTAAAATAATCTCTTTTTAGGGAGACTCTGGAGGACCTTTATCATGTCGAAATAAAGGTGACGGAAAATGGTTTTTGATGGGAATTGTTAGTTGGGGCTATGGTTGTGGAAGACCCAATTTCCCGGGAGTCTACACAAGAGTGTCAAAGTTTGCTACATGGATAAAAAAATACATGCCTACAGTTTTTAGTTAGTATTGATTATATTCCAGAGGTTATGAAACATCTTTATTAAAACCATATTTAATAAATAATTGTGTTTTAATTGCATTGTGAATTTAATCTCCATGACTATAAAACCTATAGTACACCATGTATCTTTGTGAAATACATATTATACCATTCATCTTAAAACATATATTTTTTAACATACTGCAATATTCAGAGCAGAATTGGAACAATCTTAGCTTCTTCCCTCTCTCCTTCCCTCCTTCCTCCTTGCCTTTCCAGCATACATCTAGATTGAGCTGTCTTTGATGACAGTTTAGAGTACATTCAGAAGTGGTATACAGTCAGTTCTGACAGGTTCAGGAGAACCGGTAATGATAATTTTGATTGGTTTGGAGAACCGGCAAATATCACCTCTGATTGGCCCCTCCCTGCCCCTCCTCGCCCCTTCCAGGAGTCTCCACGTGCCCCTATTTGGCTGCCAGGATGCTTCAGGGAGGTTTTCTAGACAAAAAGGGGGCACAGGGGTTGCAGCGGCCCACCCAGTCACATGACAGCATAGCCACACCCACCAAGCCATGCCCACCAAGCCACGTCCACAGAACCAGTAGTAAAAAGATTTGAATCCCACCACTGGTTACATTATTAGTCAGGACAACCAATTATTCAATCAGTAGGAGTGAGCCTATTGTAGGGTTGCTGTTTTGGATACAGTTCAGTTCCAGGCCCCATTGAAAATGTCTGTTACCACCTACAAAGTTATATATATATTCAGGTGTGGGCTTCAAAAAATTTAGCAAGCAGTTCTCTGCCCAGTTGCTGGGTGGGCGTGACCATGTTGGGCATGGCATAGTTGGCCTCCTGCACTATAGCAGTGTGTGTGGGGGTTGCCCTCCGTGGACTGCATAGGCTTTTCTCAATCCTCCGGGAGGGCAAAAATGGCTTCCCCTGGGCTCTGGAGGGCCTCCAGAGGCAGGAAATAGGCCCATTTCCAAACTCCTTTCAGGAGGCCCATTTTTCACCCTCCCTGAGTCTCCGTGCAGTCCCTGCACTTACTTGGCATCTAAAACAGACCATGTGGAGACTCCTGGGAGGGAAGGGGTGGACGAGCCAGCCAGGAGTGGGATTTGAGGATTCTCCGAACTGGGCTGATACTTAGCAAGGGGTTTCCTCAGAACCCCCAGCAGTCCACCCCTGTGTATAGTGTGATACAGTACTATGATATAGCGGACATTGTCTTGCCAATCATGGCCTATCTTTTAGATATCATGAAATGGACAATATATGGGCACTTTGTTTTGCATCAATTACAGTTTCTGGATTGTCTTCAAAGGTAATTTGAAGCCTTACAGTGCATTTGTATATGCCTTCCAGGGACATCAAGAGGATTATTAAGTGCCGGAACAAGATTAATTTGGGCCCCCTCATCTACACATGGAAACATAAATCAATAATGTCATAATTGTACATTGATCAATTACATTCAAACATACTTGCAAATATATTAAAAAGAACCTAAGGGAAGCCTCCAAGCCTCATGCGCAGAATGCCTGGGAGAAGCCACCTCGGCAGCTTCAGAGGACAAACTGAGCATGCACGAGTGAACGTTGCCCACAGTCGCTCTTGGATGGGGGGGTGGGAATTCCATGTGGAGGATCTTTTGCAAGGAAGCCGCTACTCCTCTCCGCTCTAGGACTTAACACACCTCTCTGAGCTTAACACTTGTTATGTCAAACAAGGCTGCCTGCAAGGCGGTTTTGCTATATACACAAAGTATAGAGTATGAAGTATATATCCAATATTGTTTTTCTTTTTAAAAATTTGGTTTTGTAAATTTTTTTAAAAAAATTCCCCTTCATGGGCCCCCTTTGAGCTCCATGGGCTCGGGTACAGGTTGAACCCCCCTCTCCTCAGTCTTTGTGCCTTCTTTCATTCTTGAATGGTCATAGTCTACCTTGTATCTGCCATCCATAATTTTTTAATCCAGATGTGATTTTATAAAATGAACTGAATGCAATTTGCCTTCATTCATGAACCCCCAAAATCTTATTCTATTCTAAATGAAAAACAGTGGTTGTAGTTAGTAGCACCAAATATGGGTCCTTATGCTGTGAATTTGTTCATTTAAACAGTTATGTCAAACACGGTAAAATGAGTCATCACAAGAAAAATATATTTTATTTATACAAGATATTTTATTGTTCTTTTGAATGTTGTTAGCTGCCTTGTGTTCCCTTTTGTTAGGGAAGAAAGGCGGGGTATAAATTAAATGAATAAGTAAAATACTGATTGCCTAGAGCAACGGTGGTGAACCTTTTTAAGGTTCTGTGCCAAAAGTGCGTGTGTGTGTGTACACGTGCATGGCTGCATGCCCCTGCACCCCCTCCATGTGCATGCGCATGCACGCACACCCCCATCCGTTTTACCACATTTAGAAGCACAGCTAAGCAGCATGAAAAGTGCGAAGAGCTGTATTGCGGCTCTGGGGATTGTGCATGCATAGCCAGAGGGGCAGGGGGAGCATGAGGGGGGTCACACGTGCATGTGCGGAGGGGCATCTCAAAAATAATTCATTAGATCATATATGAGAATTCTTTATTATTTAACAAACAAATACATGCATATCCAGAATTTTCTAGGTGTCCTTCCTATACTTTGGGTAAGAATATATTTTATGCTCAAATAATAAATATTTTACATAATAGCAATATCACTTAGACTTATATACCGCTTCATAGTGCTTTACAGCTTACAGAGGCAACATATTGTCCCCAACAATCTGGCTCCTCATTTTACCAACCTCAGAAGGATTTGCTTTATTAAAGCCAGTCTGTTCTAGCCTAACCACTAGAAAGCAGGAGACCATGAGTTCAAATCCTGCCTTAGCCATGGGCCAGTCACTTTCAGGCCAAACCACTACACAAGGTTGTTGTGGGGAAAATAAGAGGAGAGACTTGGCGTGTTGGATATATTTGCTTCCTTGAATTATTTATAAAAATAGTAAAACGGGAAATAAATAAATAAACAAATGAATAAATAAATACCGGTAAGTAAGTAAGTAAACAAACAAACAAACAAACAAACAAAATTTATGGAAATATATACCACTAAAAGGATTTTCTTCCCAAACTAGTACTATTTTAGGCATTAAAATAGTTAAAAGGTGTTATGATAAGAAAAGAAAAAAATAGAGACATTCAGTTTGGGGAATAAAGCAACATTATTTACAGTGTTTACAAAAGAGCTATTGATGCATATGCCGTCTTATATATGGAGAGAGTAGTGTTATCTGAATAGCTGAGGGTTTCTCACACACAAACATTTTTATGTGTCTCCTGATTGTATCTAGCCAACTGGAAAAGAAAGAGTTACACTATTGTACACCTAGTGTATTTTCTTTCCCACCTAGCCTTTCTGTGGATTTTTAGTCATAGAGCAAAGAAAAATCAAGGTGTACAGCTATTACTTTTTGCTCATCTTTAACTACGCCAAGTTCCTTCAGGATTCAGATATAAAGGACTACACAGGACAAGCCAACAAAATAATGAAAATTAACCCTTCCAGGCTCTCCTCTATTATATACAGCATACCAACTCCCAGTGGCTCACTCTTTCATGCTGGATTGGTAAGCTACTGCAGTTTTTCTTCCTACCATTCATATTTGCATTTTTAAGCTCATAATTGTCCAAAATTAAGCTATCTATGTATTTGCATTTTTCCAGTAATATAACAAAAAAAAATGTAGAATAAAATAAGAAAAAGACAGCATACCTTGCTTTGTCTGAATGGCTTTTCTTTCTTTTGTCCTTTCAGCAAAATATTTCTCCTCCTCAAATCCAGAATTCAGAAAATGTTATATACCTAAAGCATCTGGGCAAAAACTTGATTATGCAGTTTTGGAAAAAATGCCTTTTGAAAATATTGCCTATAGCTGCCTTGGTTATCATTGTAATTTTTTTGGTTATGTGCTATATTTTATGTAAGTGCATGATTTTCAGTGAAAAACTGAATTGATTTCCAATAATGCAGAACATTCTGACCCTTACACCAGTGTTGGAATATTTGTTTTTGTGAGCATCAGAACCATATTATTAACATTTCTCTTATTAGAGAAATCCAGTATAATCAACACGACATTCCTTTAATAGTTCCACCTTAACTCCCTACGTTTACATTATTGGGGAGGTAATAGAGTAGCAAGCAGAAAAAACAGTCTAAGTAATTACATATTGATAATTTGTTATGAATTCCCCCAACTTCTTTCTAATCTTTCCAATTTAAACAAAACTAAATATATTTAGAAAGCCCACTTTAACACAGTGAATGTAAGAAAACACCTTAATCACAATATTTAACTGCTGCCAAATATTATCCATATCTTAATCCCAAATACATTCACTGACAATTTTCCTCATTCACTCTTTTGAACATTTTGATAGTTTACGAATATGTCACCATTTGCTTTCAGCTCCAGCTTTCTCTTACTTCTATATTGGTGGAAGTGTGGAAATTCCTAACCTGACTTATACAAATGACCTCATAAATCCCAAGTCTCATGCATTTATATTGCAAGCTGAAGCACTACAGAATTATGTAAGTTTGGTTATGGAAAATATAATTTTTTTTAAATTTTGTTTTGCAGTTCATTTAATAGCTCTATTTTTACTCTATTTATAATTAAAAAAAAACATTTAAAAGCAAATATTAATATACATGATAAATCTAAAGCATAAGAATACTATGTTGGAAATTGAAGGCTATTATTGAAGGCTTTCAGTGTATTATTAAATATAGAGGGAGGATTGTTCCAGACTGCAAATTTTGGGCAAAAAGTGGTCCCTTAGTTCTATTTTTATTAGTGGGCAACGATGTCACTTTAATGAGTCTGAAATAGCAACAAATTTCTAACCATTACAAGGCTGGTATTATACAATATAAGCTTATGTTTTTAAAATTCTTACAATCTGACACCCATTCTACAGCACTTTCTTTTATTTATCATAGAATAATTCTGGTGAAATGGACTGTAATCTATGTAATTTTAGATAGATTTAATATACAGTATGCTGTTGTAAGTACCGTAACAGTTTAATGCAGACCATATACTACAAAGTAACTTCATTCTAACAACAAAACTCTCTGAATATATTATTAAAATAAATCACAATCATAGCTCCTTCTTTATATCAAAACTTTTATTCATAGTTTACCTATTTGTTGAATTTGGTATTATGATTTTATTTTTACAATAAACACACTCACATACTCACATACACACAAACACACTCATTTTAATGTCTTCTTCAGTATAACAATACTGGCTTTCTTGCTCTTTCTCCCAATTTAATTTTATTAGTGAGATCAATATACTTTTCTGGCCCTTTGTTAACAGAAAAAGGTTTGAAAGCACAAAGCACCTTTCTGTTAGTTTGCATTTCCCAGATGAATTGATTGTGAGTCTCAAAGCTGTTTTGTACATGGATAACACAGGATCCCTTTGAAAGAGTCAGAAGCTGAAATTTATACTGATTGTTTTATTTGGTCATGTCTACTTGGTAAAGAAACAGCTTTTTGTCACCTTATAAAAGCTATCACTTTAATAGAAATTTATGTTGAATCATCTGTGATTCCGCGTCTAATCCACTATGTTTGGGGGCTGGAAATAATACAATTATACAGGACTTCATAAATTTCCCCCTTGTTCTTTATATTTAGCTTTCTAATTGTTTAACTATCAGTTTGCAGAAATATACGGGTCTTCTGCTATAGGCAATTATTACTTGAAATCTGTTGTTTCTGCATTCAGGTAAGTCATGCTTAAATTATGTAACTTTATAAATAATATAAATATAATGTCAGCCATGTCTGCTTATTTTTTACTCATGTTCTCAGGGAAGGAATCATGTTCAATAGAGTAGATACTATCAGAAAGCGATTTAATTCTGATTTGACTTTGCCAAAATTTATGATTAGTAGGATATCTTTAAATATACAAATTTTTAAGATTAAGTAAAGAAAATGCTACATTGATAAAAGTGATAAATATTAAAATAGTGCAAAGATCCAGATTAAATTATGAAGATGTTGGGACAATGTATTGTTGTAAGGCAGGGCTGTCAAGCTCCTGGCCTGCGGGCCAGATGCATCACGGGCTGGCCACACCCATGCCTGGTTTAACAAAGGGGGGGTGGAAGTCATGTGACAACATTGTGATGATGTGAGTTGTAAGGATTTGCAGCTCTGAATCTCCTCTCAACATCTCCTTGCTTATTTTACCAAGTATGTTTATCTTAATGACTGGTTGCTTGGTGACTATTTGAAATTATGAAAAACCTCCCAATGTACATACAACCCAGTTCTAGAGTTGTGACAATGGCAACACCCTGCAATCAATTAGCTGCAATTTACAACGTCTTTTGCTGGTTTCTGGCCTTTGGGCTGGTTTGGGGAAAAGATTTCCTATGTGAATGGACTTATTTTATGACCACTGCATTCACTGTATGACTGTAGTGTTTGCTTAATGACCATCACAATAAAAGGTTATAAAATCAGGTTTGTACGAGGGGTGCCTGAACTTATAATCATGATGTATGTTGAAAATTCCATATTCCATTATGGTAATAAGTCGAGGACTATATGTATGCTTATATTAACTATATTTATTTCTCCCTAGTATGTGTACTTGTTGATATACTCCTTTATGAGGCTATTTAGGTACCAGGTGCAGTCCTCTGATCTTTACCAAAGGGAACATATGTATGTTCAAATAAAATCTGATCGTATATTCGAAACAAAATTTATTTTGTTATCTTCTTCCAGTGATGGAAAAAGCGGTGCTCGAGCATATTACTGGAGCACATTTTGGGCCCCCATAAATATTGTTCTTCCTATCAAAAACCTATCCTCAGCATATCAGAAGCAAATCAGTTTTAAAAAAATGCCTGCAATAGCTAATAGCACTGCTGAAACATTTCCGGTAGAAGACTTTGATATAATTAGCATGGAGCTTTTTGGTAAGGTGATGTTTTATATATTTATTTATTTTTAATAAATTCAGGAATGTTGGGCCTGTATATATATATATAATTATTTATAAAAGCATTTATCCTCTTGGGTTTCAGAATCTGATTCTATGGCCTATGACACAATGCTGAAATCAGGTAAGAGCTATTCTATCTTGACCCTGTAGCCTTGAGACTTGAAAAAAGAAGGAAAGTTGTTTTTACCCTTGTCTTTACTGAATTTGAAGGGTAGGGAATAACTTAGTCCAAAAATTATTGCAAAGAATAGGAACCGCTTAATAATATTTTCATTTGAAAGTGCTTGAATAAGACATATTGTCTGATTTAAGTTTAGTTTCGTTAGTTTAGGTACCACCCAAGTCCAAACCATCTGGATGGCTCAGTTTAATACCAATAAAGTGCAATATGAGAAACCAGAAACAAATAAAGAAGAACAAAAATATAAACTAAATTGAAATCAAGAACAAAATGGCAGTTTGCTCAGGAGCGGGTTTTATGACACACTTCCTGGATCTTGAAAGATGACACTAAGAGAAAGAATCCAGACCGAGTTAATCTTACCAGCTGGGCAGATACACTCTCCCTTCTACTTTAAGGTAGACCACACTAGGAATTAGTCATGTATGCTAAACCTGTTTTTATTATAATATTATAATATTAGTAACTGAATCTTGCAATTCTAAATGTGCTTCCCCCTCTTCCCCTTTAACTTTATGAAAACTATGGATATTCTTGTCTGAGATGCTTATTTGGATTAATCCTAACCTGGACTTGGATTTCTTTTTATTTGACTGTGGAACTTCCTCTTGTTCCTCAGAGAGATTCCTTCTGCCCATTACATCCTGTTCAACATCTACATGAAACTGTTGGGGAAGGTCATCTATTAGTTTGGGCCCTTGCATTTTCAATATGCAGCAGATAACCAGCTGTATATCTTGACTTTTAATTGAATGATGTTTTCAACATATTGTCTATTACCTGAAAGGTGTACAATTCTGGATGGTGAAGAACAGGCTCAAGCTCACCTTGGACAAAATCAAGTGGCTGTGAATATAAGGCTGCCTGGTTAGGGAATATTCCATTTTTGAACTTAAATAGGGTTGCAGTTCTCTATTCAAGCATGCAACTGGTGGGTCACCTTGGATTCAAAGTTCCAGACCAGGTGGCAGCTATAGTTAAGAGTGCCTTTGCACAGCTTCCTCTGGTCGATCAGTGGTACCTATTCCTTGATGGGAAGGCTCTCCATGCCTCCAAGCACCCCAAAAGCCCTTAGTGATATAGGGCCAGGTTATTTGAGGAACCACATATTTTACATGATTTTTGCTTGTTGGCATTATTGGTCCATTTTTAGTTTTGTTGATCAACCATTGCCATCTATTGATATTCAAGAAGTGTGTTTTCTATTTCATATCACCTATCCTCCACTAGAGATCTAGTCCCCCACCCTGAAGATATATTCCTAGCCTCTTACAAACTTGGCTCTCCCTTTAAATCCTGTGGTGGGTGGGTGGGATCCTTTTATGACATAGGGCCTTTGGTTTGTTCAAATATACATTACTTTTTTTCTTATTGTTTTAAATCTTTTTAAAGCTTAAGCTGCCCAGCATCTTTTTGGAATCATGCAGCTTCAGAATTAATCATAGACAGACATATAGAAATAAATGGCATGCTTAGCAAATATGGATTTTTGATTGGCTCTTTACATAGTGGAGAAAGGGACTGTGATGTTCGCTATTGCTTGCTCAGAACTGTGAAACTTCAACTATGCTGTGTTTGATGGCATTTATGTTCCTTCTGCTGAAAGGAAAATTTAAGTCCAGTTGTTATCTGATGGCGCCTCTGAAAAGTAAAGTCAGCAACTGTGGATTGGTTCCCAGAGCCTTTATCCCCTTATCTTCATATATGCCATCTGAGGAGAACAAAGAGAACAGCCTTCTCTGCTTCAACACCCCACCCCCACCCAGCAATGATAAGAACCAGAGTCTCCTTCTCGCTTGAGAATTGCTGCCATGCCTTGAGGCATGTTGCTAAAAGATTATGGCATGGTAGTAGCAAATCTCTTCTGAGCTGTTTTGTTCATCTAGGATTCTGTAATTAATTATATGATATGTGAGAATAGGTATTGCTTAATACGACCAGCTGCATACATCATGACCTTGGTATTTGAATGACTGAAAAACTAGATTGATTGTTCTAAGAAGTTTTTCTGATAGGCTGCAGTTTTGAGTCAATTTAATTTAAAGAAATTCCATTTATCATAGGCAGCCTTAGAGAAGTGAATCTTGATTCTTTGTGCATAAAGATGGTAGGAGTGATCTTATCCCATTTTTTTTAAGAGCAAAGGATATTGAAATTTAAAGGATCATCTATCAACAACAACAGATTTACTAATAGCAATAAATTTAAATTTGAAGTTAGAAATTTTTAACCTCCCAAGCACACCTACAATAGTTACTGTCCAAAGAATTTACTTCTCAGCAACAAGATTACTATGTTGAATTTGTAGTACAAAAAAGATTGATTCAAGCAGTTTCCACTTAACCAGATGCGTTTCACTTAGAAACACCATTGATTGATAAGTTTAGAATGAGGTTGCATTGTATAGGCTTGTGAAAGATGCTGGATTCCTTCTAAAATTTCAGGTCTCCAGTCATAAATCAGATACATGAAAAAGATCTTTTTTCACAGCTTTTATGTCTCAGTCCTATCCCCAAAGGGACAACTTTATAGGATGAAAACGTAGTACTGCCTCACAGCATACTCAGCTCTGGCTGACGTGATAGACAAGGCTGCCTTTTAAAATGTAAATGCCTGTTCTCTGGGATCTGCACCATGCGGTTGGGATTAATTTCTCTTTCATTCTTCCTAGTTTTCAGCCACTGATTTGTCTTGGTTTTGTCTACCAGCAGCCTTTGACCTTTACGCAAAGCCTGGTAATAATAGGACATTAACTCTGTTGAATCCCAAGAAATCTTTTTATCAATGGAGGTTACGTGTTCCATCTGGGTGTGTTGTGAGATTGGTAGTTGTAACTTCATATGATGTGGTTCCTGGGAGTTGTGCAACACACAGGCTATCTGCGTATGATTTTCTTCTTCCATTGCAGAACAAGATCATTACCAGGTAGGGAATACATTAAAGAAGTGTTTTTTTTTAATAGGCACAATGAAAAAACAAATCCTATGCTTGTGTCACTGAAGCTGTTGGTGCGAGCTTAAATGGATTCCAGGGGATGGTAGAGGACAGGAAGGCCTGGAGGAACATTGTCCATGGGGTCGCGATGGGTAGGGCACAACTTTGCAACTAGTAACAGCAATGATTGTGTAATGTGCAGCTCAGTGATAGAAGGACAGAGAGTCAGACTCTGACAGTAGTAGTTAAGGAATCGTGGAGGACATTCATAGGTAGCAAAAGATTTTCCCCTAATTTCTAGAATAAGCACTCAACTTGCTATTACATAAATATATGCATACACTCTTTGATTTTTTTGGTATTAGAAAATTGATGAATTAATAAGAATTTACTCAGCTAGCTGGAAATTATAGGAATTGACATTTAATATATAGAGGTGTCTGATTATGATGACCAGCTGTATATTCTATAGGTATATCATTGTATAAAATCATTTTTGATTCTAGCAAATATGTAAAGAATTATATTTTATTATGTCTCAATTTGTATTTCAGGTGGTGTGGAATGTCAGGAGCCTGGAAACCTCCAGTTATATGTTTAACTTCATCCAGTAATGTAATGCTGGTCACTTTTTCACTGGATCGAAGACAAAAGAGTAATACGCTGAAAGCATATTTCCAGGCTATTCCTAAAATTGGTATGTAATTATCAGAACTTCTATTAATTCTCTCATGTTTATTAGCTATTATTGATGTTCCATTCAAAATTGTGAACTACTATATTTGAAAATCATTTTTGCTTGGTTGATTTGGGACATCTTGAATATGACATTTTGACATATTAGTATATTGCCCCTATCCTAGTTGATGAGATATGAAGAGCATTATGATGGATTGTAGTCTATAATAGATTGCATGACATTAAACTTTCGTGAAAAGTATGGCATATTGATCCAAATATGCCAAAACTGTTTGGTAATGTCCTTAACATTGGCACAGAATTCTGCATATGGCATAGATACAACTAAGGTTTTTAACTTAGTCTACAATTTTTCTATCTTACTAAAAAGAGTTTTATGAATATTTCAAGTGACTAATACTGTGATGGTTTCAGTAGTCAGTATCTATGAGCTTATCTGTTGATCGTCCATGACATATAGAAGATTGCAACTTGGAATGATACAGAATGTGCACTAATTAATTAAATAAATAAATGAAAAAAAATATGTAGATCTGTACAACCAAAGGAATGTAATGTAATAGAGTTCATGATTATGTGCAGGGAAGTATAAGTGTAGGTTTAATTATGAATTAAAGGACACAGAGTGCTTGCTAGAAAATTGGTGCTATATATGTAGGTATTGCAATAGGCATGAAAGCAAGAATCCGTAAATAAATAATAGCTGCATATTACATTCTATTGAATGATGATAACTGAATAACCAGAGATACATTTTGGGAAATTTTGAATAATATTCTGAATTAATATGACCCAGGGTAAAAATATTCTAGTGGATAATATTGGGTGAGCTTAAGATGAAAAAAGAACATTAAAAGTCATGGGATCATTTGAAGACCCAAAAATGAATGGAAAAGATACCTGGTAAATATCTGCTTAGAAAAAGAAAGCTTTATCTGTATCATTTATGTAATGTAATAAAATGTCCATTCATACATACACACCATAAAGGAATGGATATAAATCTAAAATCATGAGTTATTATTTATAGGAGTCAATTGTTTATCATCAAAAACTGAGGAAAAATAGTGAGCGCTACATGGATAGGCAGGGTATGTAGAACACACCATTTTTTTTGTCAGCATATAGAGTATATCACAGGAGAAAAGGGAACATGGAAGAAAAAGGAAGGAAATGAAGATAATCTGCAATATTATAAAGAGCCTCAGTGGCTCAGTGGTTAAATGCAGTACTGCAGACTCTGCTGACCTGTTCACCAGGTTGTCAGATCGAATCCCACTAGGTTCAAGGTTGACTCAGCCTTCCATCGTTCTAAAGGTCAATAAAACGGGGACCCAGATTGTTTGGGGGCAATATGCTGACTCTGTAACTGCTTGGGAGTGCTGTAAAGCTCTGATAAGCAGTGTATAAAATCTGAGTGCTATCGCTATCTATGTTGTAAGCCACCCAGAGTCCTTTGGGAGTTGGCCGGCATAAAAATGAAATAAATAAATAAATATGGGAATTACAGGAAATGAGTACAAATCTTTCGGAAAAAGTATTGCATGTTAGATTAATACACAACAAAAGGCATCGAAAATTAATGCAGTGAACAATGAACTGGAAGGTGTCTGGAATAGAATGAAAAGGGTTGTATGGCATGATGTCATTGGAATGTTGGAATTGGGCAGTTTAAAAAAAAAAGATGAAGGAGGATACATAGTGGGTGATAAAGTGAAAGACGTTGTGTAGCCAAAGTAGCCAAAAAGCAAATTATTATATTTAAAAGAGAAAGAGAAAATATGATTTTGATTGTGTGTCAAAATAGTGTTTTTAAAATAAAAGTAATTAAATTTGGTGGCAGGGAGCGGTGGTTGAAACTAAACCTTAAAGTGAGGGAATTCTAGAATGATCTTTTTAATTCTTTTAATTTTTTTGTTTTACAGCTTCTTATATCTTTGCTCTGCCTTGCATACTATTGCAAATCAAAGGAATTCTAATGTTAAAAGATGAATCTCATCCGCATACTTGGAGAAATTTGCATAAACTGTTGTATTGTTTTTCCCCCTCCTTTAGTCTGTGGTGGCTGGTATGTTTCCTGGAATGGCAGTGTAATTTCACCTTATTATCCTAGTTACTATCCACCAAACATTGACTGCCACTGGATTATCAGGGTATGTACTCTTATAGTCAGCAAGCCAGCAAGGGCTACGGGCAGGCACTGAAGAGTGGACGTACAGTAATAGGCACAGATGTGAGAGAGTGCTATTTTATTTATTTATTTTATTAGATTTATATCCCGCCTCTCTTCCCCGGTCAGGGGGAACTCGAGGCGGCTGTATGGACCACGATACAATAAAGAGTGTGTGTATGTGAGGGGGTGCTATGGGATCCCTGGGATCTCATACTCTGTAGTAGGTCTCCTTGTGAGAAAAAGTAGTGGGAGTTACTTACAGGGGTAACATCTGACATTTCCTGCTGTCTTCCCCACTGACTTTGCTTGTGGAAATCAGGCAGGGAAGGTTGCATCTGGCAATCATGTGGCTGCAGGGTGATGATGTAAAAGTTGCAACCTTGTGGATCAGTTGTAAATCCTCCTTGTTTGAAAAGTCGCTGAACAAATGGTCAAAGCTCAAGGACTACCTGTAGCTGATTAGAAGGCAAGGTCATATGAGGAAATACAATGAGTGCTATATATAGTTTTTGCAATAGGCATGAAAGTTCACTCCAAGAAAGAAATAAAGACAAAAATAGATGGGTATGCCCATCATGGTGATTAAACAATAACCAGACATATTATGGCTTAGTCTTACACAGTATATGAACCATCTCTTTGCATAAACCTATGTTCAATTTATTGTACTGTGATACAACTTCACAGTATCTGACATGGACTGATGCATAGTCCAAATGACTACTACTCTGTAATATTTGTATGCTTGCTAAACAACAACGAAAACTACTTTAAAATGGTAAATGCTTTTTACAACAAATATTGAGAAAGAATCTGGTGAATGATAACTTTTATGATGAATACTGTACAGTTTCTGGAATACATGAGTGAATAATGGATGAGTAGAGATTACAAATCTTTGCTGACTGAAAGAAACATCAGGTTTTAGTCCTGTATCCAGTAACCAAATTTTTGTTTTTAAAATTATTTTCTTTTTGAAAAATAAATTTAGGCTCCACTCCCTGGATACAGATTGATGTTAAAAATTATTGTAATACAAATTCAGGAACAATCTCCTGGATCCAAGAAATGTGATAAAGATTGGTTGGCAATTGATGGAGTAAGGTGAGCTACAGCCCTATTGTGAAGCCTTCATTTAATACATTGCTTTTATGCTTTTCATTAAGTGTTTAAAAAGAAAACAGAGAAATAATGGACCACTTGTAAAATTATATTATTGTGTGAAACTCATAGAATAATAAAGGAGATAAACAAACCTAAAAACAAAAGAAAACAAAAAAAATACCTTTCTGAATTAAGCTACATTTACAGTTATTAATTCTTTGAAATGATTAAGAATTAGAAATTCAGTTGTCTGTTTTACTTAATTAAATAAAATTATCTGATAGTGGAAGAATGTACTCAGTAATGCAAGGACTCCTACTCCTAGTAACTACTCCTACTCTGCTTAATGAGTAACTCCTACTAATCACAGATTGTGTTACTTAGGAAAAATTAGGAATTAGGAAAAAAAACTTTGCTGAGCAGCTTGTATTCCTTCAGTGCTCTTCTTTCTACATATCTCAATATAGATAATATATATGTATGTATGTATGTATGTATGTATGTATGTATGTATGTATGTTTGTATTCTTCTCAGGTATTGCAAAGCTATTGCAGAAGAAAACAGGGTCAAGGAATATGGCTATTCCATTTCAATTAGCTTCCATTCTGATGAACTGGTCACACACAGAGGATTTTATATAGAATTTAGAGCTTTCAGCCATAGTGATCGTAAGTATTACTTGCCTGTTATTAACAAAAGGGCGCAACTTTGTGAAATTGTTTAAAGGCTTAAGTTTAATTTGTGCATTACTAATTGATATTAATTAGTTTTAGCTTATATTTAATAACCTTAAAGACTGATTATACAGGTCTTGACTTACAACCACAATTGAGCCCTAAAATTTGGTTGCTAAGTGAGACATTTGTTAAGTAAGTTTTGCCCCATTTTTACAACCTTCCTTGCCACAGTAGTTGTTAATTGAATCACTGCAGTTGCTAAATGAGTACCATGGTTGTTAAGTGAATCTGGCTTCCCCATTGACTTAGTTTGTCAGAAGGTTGCAAAATGGGATCATGTGACCCCCCAGGACACTGCAACCGTCATAAATATGAGTCAGTTGACAATGTGACAATGTGGGTGTGCTGCAATGGTCATAAACCTGAAAAATGAGTCATGTCACTTTTCCCAGTGTTATCGTAACTTTGAATGCTCATTAAATTAACTGTTGTAAGTTCGAGGACTACCTGAATGGTAACTCATATTGTTACTTCTCTTATGAAAACTGCATTCTGTGCTATGCATAAAAGATAAAGAAGAACTTTGAAAAGACAGCGAGAAGCTTCCTTCCATATTCAAAACTTTCTTTCTTATTTGGAAAATTTAGAAAGCTATTAAAAAGAGGTGGGGGGGGATAAAAACAGGTCCCAGATAAATAAAAAATATATATTCTGCCCAACAAGCATTATATGATGGTTAGATTGGTCTGTTATACGATGTTTTTC
>JANHGC010003953.1:17719-35745 GCA_027560395.1 Boaedon fuliginosus | reverse complement strand
TCGCTCTGTTTTCGGATTTATTTGTTCTACTAATTCCGTCGCCTCTGGTGTAATTTGGATTTTAAGCATCACCTCCACCATATTAAATTGCAAATTTTCACAAAACATGTCCAATTTATCTGCCACATTTTGGATCCTTGAAGAGATCACATCACACCTATCTTCAATTTCCGCCATTCTCACCACCCCTTTTCTGTTTCAGTCGTAATGGCAAAATAAACAACTCTACAAACACGCTTCGATTCAGATCCAATTTTTGAGCATTAGCCAATTGTAAGTTCAAATTTTTTACCGGAATCTGGGTGTCACTTCCTCTCAGTCTAAAGATATCCCTTTTTAGTTGCGGATTTTTGCCTTGTTAACAAAGTTGCTTTGCTGCTATTCCATTTTAAACACAAAGTCTCTGGGTTTTAAGCTTCATGGAATTATTATTTCAAATCTAATAGATTGTCTCACCGTTAACATACTCTGCTCATTTCTTCTCCTTCTGCACAAACGTCTTGTCCAGTGTTGCCTTCATCTTCATGGCGGCCATTAGACCGCCGCTTGACTTGCTGGAGGTCGAGGCGGCTTTTTGTGTTGGGAGGGAGAGAGGCGGCTCTCCTCTACCTGACCAGCGGTCCCCCCTTACTTCGTTGTCTCTGCAGGGTGACTTAGACTCTTTTCAGAGCCCTCCGTGCGGGCAAGCTTGGCGTAGTACCACAGAGATCGTGGTCCATGCGTCCAACCTCGACTAAGAGCAACCCAGAAGTAACTTTTTGCAGATCTTTACACACACTGTATAGTACCTGTTCTGTATCCTTTCTGACCCTTCCCCATGCCCCACCAATCCCCTTCCTCCCTCCCTGATCCAGCAGCACCTGTTAACTTGTCTGTGGGTCTGGGAATTGCAACTTCCTGCTGGCTTCTCCCATTGACCTTAAAGCAGCAGGAAATAGCCTTGCCTAAAGACCATGGGATTGAATTAACAGCAGCAAATGGAACTGCAGGAATTGTGGTTGCTAAGCAATGTGATTACATTTTCTGACAGAAAGTTTTGGTTCCAGTTGCTGTAGGTAAAGAACTATCTGGATAAGGAATATTATCCAAAAGGAAAATTCAGTTTCTAAATAACTTAAAATTTAAGTATGAGATTCTGAGTCAACATATAATGCTGTGAATTGTATATAAATAACATGATTGTTAATATCAAATTCATATAGGAATCAGTTTGTGACTTTAGAGTCTGCTATTGTATCAGACCATCTCTCTTCCTTGCACTCTGGTTCCATAACTTTCTAATGGCAGTTGAGAAAATGTTAATTAGTAAGGAGCAAAGCTACATAAACCTTGCCAATTAAATTCATAAACATTTTTCCTATAGTGGTCTTCCCTGTTGAAATTTTCAGTAGCTCTTGGCTTAGCTCCTAACAGACTATTTTTCAGTACTGCTTATTTCTGATATTTATATACTACTAAAACTCTCATTGTCATGGTTAAACTGGATGAAATGGTGTGTTATAGGGCAATAGTTTTTGAAGCAAGGTACCTTAAATGGCTAACATATACAGGATGTGTCCAAAATCTGGGAGCCATGATTCCCAAGGGAATCAATTTTGGGAAAGTTGTGCTTCATGCTGCTGACTGCCTCGGTGCTGCTGCAATCATGTTATTTTTATTCTGTGACAGTCTCCCAGCCAGCATCACAATCCCTCACTGCCCTCCTCACCCAGCAGCAATCATTTATTTGCCTGCTGGGAAGGGAAGGGAAGGAAGGAAGGAAAATGTGGTCACTTCAACTTTTCATGTAAAACGTTTAGTAAGGTAGAGAAGATATGAACTAGGTTACCAAGCTTAGTTATGCCTGAGTTACAGATAATATCACTTTAACAGTAAAGTCACTATGGTCTAGTGGTTAAGTTGCAAGGCAAGAAAGCTGGAGACCATGAGTTCTAGTCTTAACTTAGCCTTGAAAGTTAGATATGTGACCGTTGGCCAGTCACACATACAAAACAACTTTGCAGGGTGGTTGTTATGGGGAAAATGGAGGAGGAAAATGTGTTGGATATGTTCACCTTGAGTTATTTGTAAAAATAATAAAGGTAGAATACAAATAAATAGAAGTAATAAAAAATGTCTGTGGAGGTTCTCAGTCATCTAGATCATGGTTGTCCCAAAGGTACTTTTTCAAGAGGCAACTGGACTGAAGAAACTGAAGAGCTGAAGAAACTTCTTAGAGGAGAAGCGAAACATTTTCAAAGAAAAAACAAAGTCCAGTTGCTTCTTGAAAAAACACTTTTGGGACAAGTAATAAAAAAGTATGGTGCTGGTCAGTTTTGTCACATTTTGGCAAATATGCAATAAGTGTAGTTGGAGCCGCTAACTTTATGCTAAAAAAGGTGAAATCTTTGCTTTAGATGACCTTCATGTACTATTGCTCATACTCTAAAAACTAAGAAGTATATGCAGTGTACTGATACATTCCCAGGTACATTCTAAGTACTTTAATGTTCACTACTTATTCCTCCGTAGGATTGCCAGAATCGACTTAGCAGATACAGAAATGTTAACTTAGAATTGGTGACTCGAATTACCAGAGATGGTGGACCTTGGGAGGATCCTGTATTACAAGCTGTTCTTAAAGGAAGACCAGCTTCTCAGGAATTAGGTACAAATAATTTTCCATATATATTGAAAATGGCATAATTTAAATTAATGTTAAATGTAGGAAATTTTTATTTGATTTTTTAATAATTGTTTCAAGGTGGTGAATGTTGTAATATATTTCTTAATTACAAGATAGAACTAATTCAATTAGAGACTAAAGTTGGGCTGAAATTTATGTGTACAATATATTGTGGATTTTGAGATTATTTCTTATGCATGGAAAACAATTTGTAATGATTTTATAGATATCGGTCCTGAGATGGGCACAGGATTAAAGAATAATTTTATGTCTGCATCTTGTTAAATCATGGACAAAATTTATCAGCTTGCCAAGAGTAAAGTTGACTTGATGGCGCGTAATAAATAATTTTATAGCAATTGCAGATATGTTTTCAAGTAAAATGCCAAGTGTTATTTTTACAGGAATATAGTATAGTATGAACTCACTGAACAATATTGCAGCAGTCTAATTTAAAGTATTTATGGTCTTAATTAAATAGTTAAAACAAGGATTAAATTATGTGTGCATATTTAGGAGCAGTGTTGCTATAAGAAATTTTTTTATTATTGTAGAAGAAGATTGCACAACATACATTGGGAGGAAACATACATGGGTCCAGATAATACTTTGGAAGGAAGTTGTAGGAGTTATAATGGGTGAAATGGCTCTCTTTAGGATACGACCTTGAAGTTCCCTATCCCCAGTCCTCAATCTTAAATTTATGGCCTCATTCAATTGGGGCTGGGGAGATAGCAAACAAAAGGAAGATACTGAACTGCAAATTTTTGTATTGCTGTCATAATAATTTTATACTGGCTCCATTCTCTTATCCATGTTTTTAAAAGAAAACATCCATAGATTATCCATTTTTAGGTTTTAATAAATTTAATAGAATGTTTCCAATGTTTTGTAAACCTGATTTAATATAACCAATTCTTAAAATTTTATAACTGAATTATTTGTTTTCTTTTACCAGTTAACAAATATTTAAGCTCTGAAAACCCACTGTTCTTTGAATTACGTGCCAGATACCTTATTGCCTGTGAACGCATCCCAGAGGCAATGGCTCTTATCAAAGCTTGCATGAATCATCCTAATATTAGCAAAGACCTTTACTTCCATCAAGCATTTTTCATGTGTCTTTATATGTCTCCGCTAGAAGATCACCTATTCCAAGAGGTACATTTTGTCAGCTTTAATGCAGTTTTATGATATGTCTGATAAAGGATAGTATTCTATTTATTTATTTATTTTTATTTATTTATTTTATTAGATATATACCCCGCCTCCCCTGCCAAGGGGAACTCGAGGCGGCTAACAACATATTAAAATACAATATTATCCAATTAAAATTCTAAACAACATACAATCACATCATTCAATGGAGGGGGGGGACACAGATCAATTCCAGGCCTGCTGGCAGAGCCAGGTATTCGTGGCTTTGCGGAAGGCCAACAAGGTCTTCTAATTCATATTAAGCAAAATAAATGATCATCTTAAAAAAATCATTCCTGTATTACGATTATATAGATTTAATCACAATTCTGTAGATATTATTTTTTTGAATATTGGACAACTACTTTTTAGTATTAGCATTTCATTAACTCTGTTCTAAGATTTTCAAATAACAAGTAATGTAATGGGAAATTTGGTCATGGAAAATAGGAGTAACACTTAACTGTTCTGTTCAAATTAATAAAAAACCGAATACGCCATATGTAAATGCTTGTTATTGTATATATTTCTCTTCCCCCTTGTGTTATTAACTTCCTGTATTGGGTAATAGAAATAGTACCGTAATAGGAGCTAGGAATTCCAATTATTGTAAAAGGTTAGCCTTTTTCTTACTACACTTGCCTGAATTATCTCATTTTGATTGCATAGCGTTTGTTGAGGACTGACTGCAAGAATGGCATTGAAATCATCTGCAACATTGCAAAAGAAGGGAAGATTGCTGTAGCATTGAAACTTTGTGAATTGTTTCTTATTCCACAGCTCAAAAAAGGGGATATGTATTGCACCTGGTAAATCTTTTTTTTCAATGATACTGTTATACTGCTTTGCACTAGTGTTATAATAAAAGTAAATTATGAGTAAATTATAAAGGAATGGTCAAAGCCTAGTTAATTATTAAGAATAAATAGTGCTTCGATGAAATTTCATTGACTGTAAAATCAGTCAATCAATTCAATATATTAGTGAAAACTAAGTATTGGATATTTTTGTATTGTTATAAATTGTTTAAAAATATTGGATTATCTTATTGATTTGCTTAACTGACAACTAGAAAGTACCTTAATTTTTTTTCCAAGTTAATTTCTTTACAACTTCTCATTTATGACTAGTACTTTTATGAAACTTGATCAAAGTTTCATGTAAAAACTATGTCTTACATTTTAATTGTTAAAAAAATTCAAAAATAGAGAATTATCTAAGAGAATGCAAAAGTGCCTTATATTTAAGCTGACTACTCTAAAAATGTCACAAAGACTGGCAAAGGCTCTAGAGATTCATAGTTTTCCTGTTACATTTGTAAGATGCTGGAAATTGAACCTTACGTCTGCAGACAAACAAGGCTCAACCAGTTGTTTATGACTTCTCTCAAATAGCTTTTTGAATAATATAATTATATTGATAACATTACATACTTCATATGTAGAATTTGCATACAGTGAAAATTTATTTTAATACACTAATTGGAGGATGTGGCTGGTTTTAATAAATGGCCATTAAATTGGAGAGTGCATTGCCAAGTTGATTTGCATAATAGTACCATTATGCAAATGACACAAATTATGTCATTATTTTTATAACCCTGAATTATATTTACCATAGATTTTAATAAGATAAATGCCATATTGGAATCTTGGTTCCTAAAATAATAGCTTCATTTTGTTTTACAGGGAGCTGATCTTTATTTGGAGTAAACTGCAGCTTAGGTCTAACCCATCAAAGCAAGTATTTGTAGATCAATGCTACCAACTTTTAAGGATGGCTACAAATTTACAAGTTATTTTCCCTTTCATGAAAATCATTAGGGATGAAGTAAGTAATAGCATTTCCCTCAGATATGTGTTTTAAAAGTACCAATATTAAATATTGTATAAGTTATGTTGTTATATAGTTACATGTTTGGTTGAGAAAGATATATTGATATTATCTAAAATAAAGTATTTGCACATCTGGCATAGGAGAACACCCATACTTATTGAGTTCGTGTTTTGAAGGCCAAGACTAAAATACATTGTGTGCAGCTCTAAAATGGACCAATATAGTAACATTAGCTCAACATAT
The DNA here is from genome assembly GCA_027560395.1 of Boaedon fuliginosus. NCBI lineage: Eukaryota > Metazoa > Chordata > Lepidosauria > Squamata > Lamprophiidae > Boaedon > Boaedon fuliginosus. The sequence continues at coordinate 29,804 of JANHGC010003953.1, read as the reverse complement.
ACTTAAAAAAAGTGGTTGCAATTATGAAGACATTTTCTTTTTACACTTTAAAAACTATAATTAATGTATATTAGTTTATAAGTTTTATGCAACATGTAAAAGAAAGTCATTAGATTTTGTTGCAATTTTTTTAATGATTACTAATAGAGTCGTATAAAGCATTTGAATTAAGGGATCTGCAGCACACAGGAGCAATGAAACATTGAAATAGCAATCTTTTTATAGGGCTCATGCAGCTGCTTTGATATCAACTCCCAATTTTTTCATTTGTGTATTTGTGAATTGCCACTTTTCTAGATACATCAATGTGGAGGCACTTTGAGCACTTTCCAAACAACTTTGCATGCCTTCTGAAAGAGGCATTATTTTAATCATTTGAAAAGGGGTACTTTGTGCTCTTGCCTGAACCTTAATTTAGTAATTATTGTTTGTCCTTGATTTTAAAAGATATAATAATATTTTGTGCTGGCTTTAACTGTATTTAGAAAAAATTAGTCTTCCACAGTTGGAAGAGTTTCCATTCATGAACTGGTTTTGACTCAACTGAGTGAACTTACTGTAATAGGAAAATATAATGTACGATGATAACAGTTTAAAATGAATGTACCTTTAAAATTTTTGCAATATTATTTGTTACTTTTCTATGTTGACATAATACAATACTTTTAAAAATATTTACATCTGTCCATCAGTTCTGCTATATATTACGGTTTGGGTTGTTTTGTTTTACATCCAGTTTCTCCCTAAAGATAACGGAATTTTAATCTTGTAACCATTTGTTGTATCCCTGAGCTATAATTTTTTTGAGCTATTACTAGCTCTCCGGAAAAGGAAATGCAGAAGACTCTCAGTATTCTGAATTTATTGTACCTTTCCTTTCTTTCTCACAGATTGGCAAGGAAGGCCTACAGATTTGTGTAGAGATATGTGGAAGTGCTCTTCAGCTAGATCTTCATGATGATCCAAAAATGAAATGTTTGATATACAAAACCATTGCTCACTTTTTGCCAAATGACTTAGAAGTAGTGCGGATATGTGCTCTTTCTATATTTTTTATTGAACGCACCTTGGAGTCCTATTATACTGTTGAACAGCTATATAAATGTACAGATGAAGAATTCAATGAACAGATAAGTTCAGTTCAGAATCGTGTACGTTTTGAGTTGCTCCCAATTTTAAAAAAGGGGTTGTTTTTTGATCCAGAATTTTGGAATTTTTTGATGATCAAACAGAACTGTTTAGCACTGTTAAGAGATAAAGCCTCAGTTGAACTGAGTGAACGTCCACCTGAGCTTTCTTCTGCAAATACATCAAAGACACGTCGAACACTGCGGAGCGATCAATCTTGTGTACCTGAGATAAACAATGGAGAACTAGGCCATGAAGATACTTCTGAAGCCCAATTGGAAAACGATGGTACTTGCAAAAAGAACAATGTAGTTCTTAATTCATCTAAAACTGATCACAATGTACCAAAACATCGCTGCATATTATGTAACAGAGAATTTGTTGGTGGTCATATTGTGAGGCATGCCCAGGCTCATCAGAAAAAGGGCAGTTTCTCATGCGTAATGTGTTGTAGAAAATTCAGACAAAAAGGTATAATGCTTAAGCACTTAAAGAATCACATCAAGAAAATGACCCTGCATCATCTGACTGCTACTTCTGTTGATAAAGAAACTCTTACTGTAAATGAAATGAACTCTTCTAGTGCTGATGTCCCCCTTCAAAATGGGGACTTGGAGAATACTAAAGAAAATGAAGTGGAGCTAGTCATTCCAAGTACTAATCAGGAGATGCAGAATTCTGAACTTGCACTGGATATAACCAAAAACCATGTTAGTAGCCAGGATGATGTTGAAAATGGTAGTTGTGATAACGATTCAAATAATATTTCTGAGGCAGAAATTAAAGAAGGATCACCAGAAAATAGCCTGAATAGAGAACTCCCTATACTTCACAAGGTAAATGGTGTGCTCTGTCCTCAAAATGATTTGGATCACACAAGTAATTTCAAGTGTCCTGCAGATGGATGTATTAGAGTCTTTAAAAAAATACGATTTCTGAATAAGCATGCACGCAAGGCCCATCCTTCTGATCTGAATGTGCAAGAGCATATAATGAAATGGAATAATGGAAAATGTAGGTTTTGTCAGAGAAAGTTTGTGGATTCTCATCATTTTATTGATCATTTGAATCAACATGTTTATCCCAATGTATATTTCTGTTTGCATTTTAACTGTAATCAGAAATTTAAGCTGTCCACTGAGCTTGCAGAACATATGAAAAGTCATACTGAGTTTAAAGCTCAGTGTAATTTTGCAGAGTGTTGTAAACTTTTTGATGATGTTTCATCGTTATATGAGCATGAAGCTCAACATTACTTAAACAAAGCAAATCCTTCTGAAGTCAGTGAAAATAATTCTTCAGTTGTTTTGGAATCTGAGTGTAGTGTTCAAGAAATAGCAGGTGAAGGTGAAAAGGAAGCTGCAATGGACTTGCCAATTCCTACTTGGAAAGCAAGGAAAGATTCCCTAGAACCAAAGACTTACATCCAGGCTGAGAAAAAAATAAATAACCTAATCCAGAATGGGAATGAAAATGCATATGGTAGTGCTGTCACAGTTGTGAACTTAATAGACCAAAAGATACCTGAAGTAGAGCCAAATTTAGACAGCTGTAAACTTAACGATCAGCTTGTCAATGGGCATGATGAACTGGAACAAACAACAGCTGCACCGGATGTTGATTTGGAAAGAACGAGTGCTAATATGAGGACAGAAAATGGATCTATTCTACCTGTTCTGCAGAACTGTAGAGATATATCAGATAATACTCCCGTGGATTCTCAGACACTTTCTAAACCAAATCAGATAACAGAAAATACATCATACGGCTTAATTTTAACAAAGCCTTACATTAGACCATTGCCTCCGAGTTACCTTGATGAACGATACATTAGCATGCCAAAACGAAGAAAAACTTTGACTGATAAAGCAGATGCACATTCAGAGCAAGGCAAAACGTGTAGCAAATCAGAGAGACTAAGATGCAGCAAATGTTTGACCACCTACTGTAGCTCAGAAGCACTTCAGCGTCATCTTGCACAAAAGAAGTGTCGGACACTTTTTGGATTCGATTCGGATGATGAAAGTAAGTTTTACAATTTTGCTAGATATCATTTTAGTTTTTTGTATAGCAATAAAATGTTAAACAAGATTTAAACAAATGGATACAAACACAGCTAAACAAAGGATTCTAAAAGGATAGGGTGAAAAAAGTGTAATAAAATTCTATTACATATAATGGTAAATAGCAGCATCTGGAAAATATGATCTTACAGATAACTGAATTTTCGCTAGTTTTGACAGCATTTACTGTGCAACATTGTTGAAATCATTACTTGACCAGGTAAAATTACGAAACGTACTCTACACTGTTTCAGTGTCTTCAGGAAGTCTTCAGGAAAAAAATGGTAATTAGCTACCATTTTATATTCTCTAAACAAACATTTAGTTTGTCTGACCTCACTTTTGTTTAGGAAAAATAAATGACTGAATCTCAGTATGATACTAGACTCCAAAGGATTCAACTTAATCTCTTTTTTTGCAGGTGCCTGAGCAAATGATGTATGAAGACTTCTCCATTTTGAGGAGTAGCGATGGAACACTACAATATTCTGCATCAACCTGCTTTTCCCTTCTTGGCCTTAATTATAAAGAAGTCTAAAATTACTAAAGAAAATCATGACCTTTCTGAGAATTAAAGCACACGGGTCACAACTAAGTGATAGTAGGAGCCGTGCAGTATTAGCATCCAGAAAACAAGCAAACTGTGTTTAAACCCCCAAAGTACCAGTTATCTAAAAGCCACAAGTTCTTGCATAGTTCTACTCTAAGTAAATTCACTGGGTGGCTGTATACAGAGTAGGTTTCATGCTGCCTGAAAACTGCCAGAGAAAAATGCCTGTGGGACATGCCTCTTTTTGAATCTGTATGTTCAAAGGAAGCCATTCTGTATGATAAAACTAGTTTGAGTCACATTCAATGTTGCTGTGCATTAAAATCGGATCAATTAAAAATGGATCCTTTTATTGAGGTTGACTCTTCTTGCAATGGTATATTTTGTACCTTGGAAATGGAACCGATGAATGTAAGAAATAATCAGTGCTGGGTGGTGTATCTTAATAAATGTTTTAAGGCATACAATAAGGGCTAAAGTATGTCTTTGATATTTCCAAATTCACCTAATTAAACTTCATTCAAATGCACCAAAGTTTTTCAAGACTGATCATGATGAATGTATAGATAGAATTCACTCTTAACAAGAACTAGCAAATCCATACAGCTACAATATCAAAAAGCAGTCAAAAATAGTAAATTCATATCGTTAGAATTTAGCTGAATTCAGCTGGTGTATAAATTTTAAGCATAAACTTTTTAAGGTTGTTTGCATGAGTTATACTTGTTAAAATTGACTTTTGTATTTAAAATGAATTAAAAGGGCCACACTTGATTTAAATTGACATTAGGACACTATGAATATAACTTTATACAGTATTCATATTGTATCAACACTGAAAAGTTGCACTGAACTTTCTTTATGAAACAATTACATTCTTAAGAAAACCATACAAATGCTATCATGACAGTGCATGCTATGCAAATAATTCAGAAGTAATTTGAGCATAGAATTTGTTATTCTAAGCAGTCCTTCTGTCAAGCTTCTATGCAAGTATAATATAGTGAAGTTCAAAGCATTTCTGAATAATTTTTGAAGTGAACATACATGTAAAATTCCATGACAAACTTAATCAGTAAAAAGAAATTGCTTTAGTTCTGAATACCAATAAAATTATTTGCACTGTGCCTTGAAAAGTTAAGCTTTAAACCCCTTATTCTTAAAATGGTACATATAAAAGCAGAGTATTCTAATCCCAAAATATCCAAGATACGCCTTTCTTTAAAAACAATTGTGTACAAATATTTATTATGAAAATAACGATTTTTCATAATAAACATTAAGATCTTCCTTGCAGATCACTGGGGTTTGAAAATATTTGCAAAGGGATTACATTTTTTTTTAAAGGAAAAGTTATTTGACCTATTGAGCTATATTTTCAATGCAATTCTACACATTTCTACTCCAAAGTCAGTCCCATTGAGTTTAATGGTACTTACTCTCAGGTAAGTGAGTAGATTTTTTTAAAATCCTATTTTATTCAGAAAGACTAAGGACATTTTTTTTCTCAAGAAACAAATATGAAACTTTGAACACAGATACACTTAAAATAATAATTATATTTCTAACCACTTTTAGGTCAATCCTGATATCTAGGAACCACATATTTTTAGTAACCACACAGATGAAGCTGTGCTTGACTATGCTAAGTATCAAAGGCTACTGTTAAAGCAATTTGAATTATAACACGAACAGATCTTTTTCAATTTACTTTTGTAAGTCATGCAAGATTGCACAAATATGGTACCTAAGTTATCTACTTTTGAGATAATTAAAATCCAAAACATATATTTTGTAATATATTTGTACATCTTACTATATAGGAGATTTTATTAAAAATATTTTAATACTTTATATTATTAAATGGGAGTTATTTGCAAATCTCAGTCTTCAATTGTGTCTTAATTGGAATTTATTTAATTTGGTCAGATTAGAGAATAGGTTTTCCTTGTACAGGAGTCCTAAAATTGGCAAATTTAAATGACAGCATGTTTTATATATCACTACATGAAAGTTTTTTTAAAAATAAAACATTGATTTTCTGTGACCTCAGTATGAATTATCAGTTTTAGTGTTTCATTTCTTAATCTGCATTAGGAGTGATGATTTTTTAAAGATAACGTTGTGCTAAACTTAACTTACAGTTATTACATAGGCACAGCTGTGCACTTTTCATAATGATAATATAAAATGGTTTGCTATTACTTTATTCCATTTTTTTTTATTAGCTGAACCTGTTATTTCCTATGGATCTCATCCAGGTCAAATGCAAGGTTATAATCTAAGCCCAAGTAAAGTGTGACTGGTACTGACACTTGCTGAGATGGATAGTTAGTGCTGTGGGTATGAATTTGTAGCTACAGTATACTTCAGTATTCCCTAAACTGGGTTTTAATTTTCTAGTTATGAAAAACATTAGTTTTTCCACCAACTTTAGTTTCGGTGTCTTTCTGCACTCTTAACGTACAGGCATCTAAATATCCAGACTTATATCCAGGATATATAAGCTTTTCCTCAGGAAAACATTCAATTTCAAATTAATTCCAAATTATGTAACAACATAAATATTTAGTATAAAACTGAAAGGGAAGATTAACCTGCAAAATGTTCAGTTTCCACTTGCTATGATATCAATTTTAATCAAAAACAGTTGAGTGTAATGTTAAGGTACACCATATGATTTGTTGTGCTTTACTACCAAACACTTAGGAGAAATTATACAATGGTAACATTGCTAGGACACCTGTCTTTCAGTATTTACTTGTTAGCTACTTTAAAACAGATTTGCAATACTTGAATTTCAAGATATTCCCAATTGCTGTTAAACACTGTGAGTTAGTAATTAAATTACTGAGCCTAACTCCATAATTCTAAAATACACACTTTTGGAAAATGTGTTGACTGCCCTTTGTAAGTGATTAGTATTTTGAGTTTCCACCAGCTTTTAAAACAGGATAGTGATGGTTTGTTTTTAGCCAGAAGAAGAATTACATGAATGGCTTCATTAAAACATTTGTTTGTTGTGGGCAAGTTTTCATTATTGCAGGAAATAATGTTCTCTTTTCTAGTTAACTTAGAATTGGCATTGGTATTGCAAAAGTGGTATTTCTCAAATGGCTTGTGTAATGCTTATCTCCAGTCTGAAATGAGAAATACAAAGCCAGCAGTAATTATGAAGTGCTTAGTGGACCCAATTGAAAATGTGCTAGGGTTCCCCTGCTCCACTTAGAAAAACGTAAAAACTGCCACAGTCAGAACAAGATTACTGCTGTATTTAAGATTGTCATCTAGTCTGAAAATTAAAGCTTAAAAGTTAAATGATTGTGTTTGTGTTGCCCAATGTTTTGACAGCTAATAAACACTTGGTATGCTACTCAGTCTCCCTATCGAGTAAAGAAACTGCTTGCCTGACAGTTTTCCTAACTAGATACCAGATATGTAAATAAGAAATTTTGTAAAAATAATACTGTACTTATTTCAAGCATCTCCATTAAATTTGACTCAAGCTAGATACAATTATGTTTTTTAAGGATAACCTCGGATCCTCCACTACCCTAAATATTGGCAGTGGTTCCCAAGTCATAGCCTTTAGAAGTCAAACTTATTTATCCGTTTGGTTTGTCACAAGGCTTTGTGTATCCTCAGTCATGTAAAAAGTATTGGTCTGGCTATTTTATCTCTGCCATCTATTTTATAGAACAAATTTGAAATGCTTATCTGTGGGAAAGGTCACTGGTACTTTGGTCTAGCCATATTCAATTAAACATCTAGAAACTGTATAGTTTGAATCATGTAGACAAGATTCAACATTTCTTGTTTAATGCCAAGGTGTAGGATGAATACTTTAAAGGGTTTTTTTAATTTATTTTGCACAGTATAACACCTTGATTACATGCAGTGTGTGTATTTTTGAATTCTTATGTTTAATTTGTAAAAGCAATTACAGATTTAACAAGTAAGGAAATTTGTGCTTCCTTCTTGATGGTTAAATTATTCTGCATTTTATACGAGTACAAATAAAAACTGAGCCATCAAACTGCAATAAATCAACAGTAGTATTTCATTTAATTTTTTTGTATTGTAAATAGATTTGTTCAATAAAATGTTATTGTTCAATAAAATGTTAAAGATATGTCTGGAATTCTGAAAAAAAAACATTTGATTTTGTTAGTTGCAATATTGCTAATATATAGCAGCTAGCAAGGCATTTCATATAGCTTTAATACAAAACTATATTCTGAAGATGACATTTAAATAAACGAGTACTAACTTGAATGCACCATTTGGTAACATGAAAAACTGTAGAGTATAGAATGGCAAATTTAATATGGGCTGTTAAGGTTTTTATTGAAAACGAAGGTTCTAGTTACAGCCTGATTAAAAAAAAACCCAATAACAATATTGAGCCCAGGAATGGATTTTGAGAACCCAAATTGAACCATGTTCAACTGTACTTAGCTTTGTAAAAATATTTCCTCTACTGTCTTCTGACCAGTGTCTTCCGAGGTGAGCTTATTTGCTTTACTATGAAATGGAAATTTAACTTGGAAATTTCTTAACAGAGATGGTATCACCCTCTTGTTTTTTTTTTAAAATGAATCTTCTAATTATGATACCTTGGTATATTTTAATATCGTCATATTTGACATGGTTCTCGAAGAATATACAAATAAGTTGTGGCCAAAATACTGAATAGAAGAGCCTCTGTTTAAAAAAATGGAGAGAAATAAATGTGCTCCGGCCCGTACGTTTTGTAGGTTAATATTTGGACTGTAATACCAAAATAAAACTTTCAGACAAAGCTTACAACAGCTACATACATTTATTTCGAAAAAATAAAACTAAATGTAAAACAGGAAAGCACAAGATAGAGAAAAGTTTTTCTTTTTTGCAAAACCAGAGCTGGTATTCAAAGGACCATATATATTGCCGAATAGTTGAAGTACTGAAATTAATAATAATAATAAAAAAAACACTTTACGAAGATTAATAATCGAACATCCAGTCCAAGCTACGGAACTACAAAGCTCGCTTCTGTTCCAAGCCGAACAGTTTTCACCTGCGCTCTCCGTGTCGATTCGTCGAATTACGAAAGCACGAGAGGATGGGGGCGGGGAGTGAGGCGTAAGACACAACAGGCGGAAGTGGCGTTGTTCCGCCGTGCGTCGCTCGGTTGTCAAGGTTTCAGGCAGCTGCGCGCTGCTGGTCTGGGCTTCCCGTCTCGCGCTCGAAGAAGCAGCGCACTTCCCCCCCGCCCCCTTCAACATGGCTTCGGCTGGGGCGGGGATGACCGAGCGCGAGCGGGACGGCTGCCGGGAGCTGTTGGAACTGCTCCAGACCGACGACCTGCTGGCTCTAACGGACACGGTGACCAGCCGCCTCGTGCAGCCCAGCAACCGCCAAGGTACATTAAAGGGGCCAGCAGGACCCGGTACCCTGAGGAGAGTTTGAAAGGAGGCGTTTGGGGCCTCCGCTGGAAAAATACTTCTTGGCTTGAGGTTCATTAATTCCAGCCTGGTATTTCCTAATGACCGCTTGCCCGAATGAGATATTCGTCCCTTCAGCTGTGCCAGGAGTATTTTGGGCCTGCGACATCCTTCCAGCTGCATTCATACAGGGAGGTTTCACAGGTGTTTTGCCATAGAAATCGCCTGTCAACAGATAACCTTGTTTGAAATAGCTTGAAAACTGACGCCAGGCCCTGTGACTTCTATTAATCAACCATAATCATGTTTCTTTAAACACCTTTGAAGAAAGGGTGATGGCGGCACATGATGTGGAACAAATATTTATCAGATGTCCAGTTTCTGGCTGTGGTGGTTAAGGTTAGCCGGAGTAATTTATGGAAAATATATTCTCTATATTTTTGAAGCACTCTTTCCCTAATATTCTGTTTTGGTTACAGTACCAAAATGCCCATATCTTTTTCGAACATGTTTTAAAAGTAACATTTTTTCAAATTAATGTTCCTCTTCTCAGTGTGAAAAAGAGTTGTAAAAGCATTGTAGTAGGAATTCAAGAATGTGAAGACAGTTTATCATTTTGCTAAGGCAGGTTTTTCCTTTTAAAAAATAAGCTGTTTCAATACAAATCTTACACCGAGAACTATTGCAACTAAAAGTGCAGTAGTTTTCCCATCCTGGTACAGAGGGAAAATACACAACAAAAACATTAGCTGTACATTTGTTTGGAATCTGTTTTTCCTTATGGTCTTCTGATAAAGTATTTTACTAATTAAATTAAATATATTAGCAGATACAATTAGTGTATTATTCCAATATAAAACAATTTCTTTGTTCAGATACTACTTATAGATCAATAGGAAAGTAATATGCCCCAGATATAGAGCAAACCATTATGATAAAATCATTTTGTGATGGCTCTATTGTTACTTGACTGATGATTTCATACAGCTTTCATGTCAGTAATACTAGCACATCTACAGCACATTACAGTATATGTTAGAGTTGCCTGTAACTTGTAGGTAAATAAAATATTTGAGCAATATTAAAGTCATGGTGTTCATGATCTTACAATCTTTGAGAACCTTATTAATTCTATTTAATATGTTTATGCGCATAATTAAAATGCATCAGTTTTATTCAGTTGTCTTCGGATTGCCAGACTAAGCAGAAAATTCACTTTCCATTCTATCTTTACAGCCAAAATAAAGTTGCTTAAAATGTTTTTCTTACGTTAACGGTGTGTACTATTGGTTTATATTTCAAAATACACTAAATGAAGTAATAGGCCAATGTTCAAAACAGTAAATATGATTGTCTTGCTCCAGGCAAACTTCAGTTTTTAGAAGTTTGAGAAAATGATAATATGCTATAACAATAAAGGATTAAAAGTATAAATTGCTGATAAGGATTCAGAGTAATGTATAATTCTTAACTAATGTTTTTAATGAAATATATACCTTGATCCAGCCCTCTTATTTCCTAAATATTAATTCTATGACTGTCTATATCAGGGGTGTCAAACTCTTAATGACACATTGTCACGTGATATATTGCAATTTCTCCCCCTTCGCTAAACCAGGGCTAGGTGTGGCCAGCACGTGATATATCCAGGCCGCGAGTTTGATACTCCTGTTCACCCCAACACCCTATTTTTCAGTGGGTAAAAGGGTTCTACATTTTTAGCAAAAATCACAGGAAGCTGATTCTTTAATCCACAATTGCTAATAATTATGTTTAACAGATCTGTATAGAAGCCCCTTTTTCTGTACTATGTCTTTTGCTAACCTTCCCCCAATATAAAATTCCTGGAGCATCTTCAGCAGCAAAATTGCCATCTTTATGTTACATATTTATAATTCAGAAATATATTTTTTCAGAATTTTAGATTTACAATCAAATTGCTAGTTTTCTTTTGCAATAAAATTAACTTTAGGTAATATATCTATTTCTGAATTTGTTTATAGAAGCCATAAATGTCATCTTGCTGTACAGTCAAAGTGCTGAAGAGCTGTTGAAAAGAAAGAAAGTATTTCGAGAGATAATCTTCAAGTACTTGGCAACAAAAGGGGTTATAGTGCCACCTTCTTCTGAAAAACACCAGCTTGTTTATCGTGCAAAGGAGTACTGGTGTGAAGGGCTGAAAGTCTGCGCATCAGAGCAAACTTATACTAATCCTAGTATACAGGTGAGGTACATAAATAATATTAGGAAATGCCAAAAATATTTTTATAATTGTATTTAATTATTGAAACAATAGTACAATTAAACTGCTCTTCAGTAGATTTGCAAAGAACATTTGTGATTTCTTTTTTATTCATTGTTTGTAGTTCATTGACTCAGTTGGCAGAGAGGTCTTGGGAGACTTCAGTCCATGGGAGTTGGCTGTGAGGTGACCCAAGAGTTCATAGCCACCAGGACAGCCATAAGAACATCCAGAGCCTGACATTGGACAGTGGTCACACATGGATCTGGTATTTCTGTTGGAGCAGGGACTGTGTGATCTGAAATTGGGGGAGCTCTTGGTGTCCCCTTGTCATGGTAATATCACACCCTGATTACCATGGGATTCTCTGACACTGCCATCCACGGCAAGGAGGTTAGATTCATTAGATTAGTCCATACCTGGCAACTGATGGACCTTGATGGGTTTTAGAGAGATTTGTGGGTTGTTTCTGCTGCTCTGCTGCATGATCCATCTGAAGACATGGCTTGATTCTGGCTGGACAGGGTCTGCTGAGATGACGGCGGCGGGTCTTAGTCCTGTTATCTGGGATGAGTTTCTCCCTGTGCCTCCTGATGATATGGACAAGGTTGTGGGTGCGATGAGTGCCACCACCTGTTTGTTGGACCCGTGCCCCTCTTGGCTGGTTTCGGCTAGT
>JANHGC010003950.1:82547-96495 GCA_027560395.1 Boaedon fuliginosus | reverse complement strand
GATCAGTTGCCAGAGAAAGTGTTCAGTGGCAAAGCATATGACCAAGCAATATTCATCCTAACACTTCCTAGGTCAGAACACACAAAGGCTTGATCTACAATACTACAACCTATCATTTAATTATGCAGCCACCTAAACATAAAATAGAATGATAGTTATTGTATTAAGGAAAACTTAGTCCTTAGTAAGGTGGTAATGGATATTAATGCAATAGCTGAATAACTAATAGTAAGCAAACGTTATTTGAGGAGATACTAGATTTCAGGGTTCAAATCTATAGATTATCTTTCCAAAAGCTATCTATGCTCTTGGTTTTCTCTGGAATGATCACCTGATGTTGACGGCATGCTCTTCTTTCCTGAGATACTTAATCAAAAATGAAAATCGACTATAGAAATTTTTCTCTAATCCCATTGCATTCTTTATGAATGCCCAGAAAAGAAACACAGCCAAGTTTATTAACTCTGTGTCAGATGATATCCCATTTAGTGCAGGAATTTTGAGATTTATGAACATGGTTCTGTGAAATAGCACCCAAAAGGGATGAGGGACCTCAGGAAAACCCTGACCCCGGTTATTTAAAAAATATTGTTCTTTTCAAAAACATCAATGTGAATTTTACAATAATTTTGAACAAGTTAAACAAAAATCTTATGCATTATAAGCACAAAAGAAAAAGGGTAAAAAATGATGGACCTAATACAAATAGTGCATTTTTCCAACATAGTTGGATTGTTAGAACTCTAGGTATGCATTGGGTGTTTTTTTTTTTTTTAAATTTGGTTCTAACAACTCCCATTGTGATTCTTAGACTTTTTTGCCATAAAAGTTCATTTCTGTCCCTAGTGGAACAGGTATAATGCTATAATAATGTGCATTTTAATGGCAATGCTCAATGTGTTGCCAGTTGTCTGTTTATGAACTCTCTCTCTGTTCTGGAATCAGTGCCTTTGAAGTATAGCAATAGCAATAACCAGAGGTGGGCTTCACATAATTTAACAACTTGTTTGCCTAGTGCAGAACCGAAAATGTGAGAGCGTGTGGATTCAAACACATGGCGATTTCATGTGCGTGGCTTCCAGCATACTTTCTTAGGCAGCCGGGGTAAGTAGAGCGGGTGAGGCATGGAAATCAGCTGGGCTGTGTGGGTGGGGCGAGTGAGCCAGAGAGTGAGATATATAGGGCGGGAGAGCACCGGAATGGGTGGGTGGGCCCAGCCGGTGGTCAGAATTACCAATATGGGTGAACCAGTCCGAACTGGCAGCAGCCCACCTGAAGACAGTTGCAGGGCTTGTGTACAATCAATCTAAACATTTTATATCAAAGTGATAGTGAGCTCCCGTTACTTGTTCCAGCTTCTGCCAACCTAGCAGTTTGAAAGCATGTAAAAATACAAGTAGAAAAATAGGGGCCACCTTTGTTGGGAAGGTAACAGCGTTCCGTGCACCTTCGGCATTTAGTCATGTCAGCCACATGACCACGGAGACGTCTTCGGACAGCACTGGCTGTTCAGCTTTGAAACGGAGATGAGCACCACCCCCTAGAGTCAGGAACCGACTAGCACATATGTGCAAGGGGAACCTTCACCTTTACCTCACCTCAAAATGATTTAGCAAGAGCTTAATCTTCACCAATATGTTTTTCTTTTCCCCACTCTCCCATTAAATTTTTTTTCAGTTACACTGTCCCCCTATTTATAAAATATAGTATGTACGTATGTGAGCACCTGCATAAATGACGGCAGTTTCCAAGGGAATTCACAAAACTTCAGTTTAATTACTTAAGGTCCTGACATATTTCTTTGGAAATAAAGTTGAAGATTTGCGATTAAATTTGTCACAGAAGAACAGCTCCTTAAGTTTGATTTTTCTGAAGCTTGTAAAAGCAATATGATTTGAAAAGAAATATTAAATATTATGATGTATGAAAAGATAGGCATTTGCACCTGTGTGGAGTAGAGTAGTATAGGAACTATAAATCTTTGTCATGGCAGATTTTCTTGTGTTGGTTCAACTGTACGAATAATTTTTTAAGATGGTAATTCAGTTAAGTTCATGTCTATTGTGGGAAAATATGATAGAATTTTGGAGATGAGTCAGTCTTCCACAAATGTTTCCTGTAAAAAAAAATTCTCCTAAATTGTTTCCCTATGTATATATGCTGACACCCATGGTCTTTTTGGGGAGGAGGGAGGAAGGCAATTCTGCACACATGCCAGAGATAATTGAAGATTTACTAGATATATCTAGCTTCTGGGTGTTTAAATATATCGATAAAAGTATGAAGAATGCCCATTGGATGATTTAAGAAGCAGATGCAACAAACTATTATTCTGATTTTCCTTCATGCACATTAACACAAACACACACATAACGTTTTGTATAATGTTGGCGGGGTGGGTGTGATTCCTTTACATTCCTGTTCAAGCTTTTGCCTGCTTTCCGATGCAGCTTGTTGCCCAACATCTGGACTCCACTGAGCAACCCAGAAATGGCTGCATTTCATTGGTGAGATGATTCTGGTATGTAGGCTGTGGCTCTTGGAGAATCAATTGAATGTAACTCGTCAGGAATGTTCTGAACTTTGGGGAGAGAGAAAAAAATGGATTTATTAAATTGCTAAGTCTTTTCTGCAGAATTCCATGGAAATGAATTTTTCATTCTCTGAGTTATAACAATGACTTTCCTACATTCTGCGCAATTAAATTATTGGAAAAAAAGATATCAGAATCCAGGTAGAAAGAGAATTTAGACAAACATCTGTAGTCTTTGTAAGTAAAATGCCATCTCTATGTTCTGTTAACATAAGTAAGACAAGTTTAGGAAGTATTTCTAATGCAGTGTCATAGTTGCCTTGTGGAAACACTCTAACGTCCTCTCTATCCTCGAGTGGTTCTAATGAAAAGGATTAGCAAATTCTTGGAGGACCAGAAAAACATCCATCACTGAGACAGAAATCCTACATCTGCCATAAATGTATTTGTGTGGGCAGTTATGAATATGAAAAATATGAAAAGGTAGAGCTTGTGTTGTGATGTCACATGGCTACCTATGACTACCTATGACCCCACTAGTGTGCAAAACTCTGCAGAGAATAATCACTGCAATCTATTCCAGTAGTATCAAAAATTCAGCATCATACATTGAATCAATAGTGGGGCCTCTTGTCCAGCTTGTGAAAATAGTTTAATCCTGTAGTGAAAAACCTCTTTCTCCCTCCGCGATTTTCTCCAAAATACAAAGAATATCTAAAAGGCATTTTAGGAATCAACCTCCAGAATAGGCTTTGTGGTGGGAATAGTTTCAAGCATTTCAAAATGATCTTTTTTTCCCCCTGGGATGCAAATGCTGGTCAATTCTCAAACAATCACACTTTACATAAGATATTATATGAGGTCTGTTATGTATTACAGACTGAACAATACACTGTTTCTTAGTCCCCACTTGGAGTGATCACTGAGGATCAGAGTGGGTGTTTCATAGCAAACAATTACTTCGTATTAGAGGGGATTTTTTTACAGCACCTGATGATCCTAGTTTCTACTTTCTTCAGTGTATCAAATACTTAATGTCCAAATTTAGGAAAACTCATGCGGCATTCATTTGAAAACAGAAAGAAAAACTACTTCTTTAGTGAAAACTTGATGCTAAGGGTCAAGTGTTCCAAGAAAGTAAAATAACAATTAGCAAGCTTTGACACCACCTACCAATTTCTAAGTTCTGAGACTTCATTTTCAATTTATTTCTACGCTGGTATAGGCACAGTCTTACCCAATTCAGAGCACAGCTGGGAGAAGCTGAGGAAGATGTTATATTCTCTGTGTTGATATCCTTTTCTGTATTAGGTGTAAAAGTGTGCATTCGTGTTTATTATGTGTTTTTCTGGGAATTGACTTCAAAAAGTTCTAACAAGGTCTGCACACAGAAAAAAAACCCAATGAGAAACACCTGCTTCAAAGCACTTTGCCAAAAAAACATTTTTGGAAGGCCACAGAGATTCTGGATTAAGGAACCTCCCGATATAGCTAGGTGTCTAGCTAGGGGTCTGCTCCCATTATTAAAAGCAGCTACCAATACACAAGTACACAACAGCATCCCTTTTCTTAGAAAGCTGTTATTGGGTATTTAGTAGTAATGGTTAATGAATTTTACTTTTCCAATGACCTCCTGACATCTAGATTATAATGTACATGCTTGAAAGCAAAACATTTGACTGATTGCAAACATTTTGAAGAATATAGGTAAAGAACATGTGGACTTGGACCACGAGAATGAAAAATGAAACTGAAAATTCATCATCTTAGGCATCCTTTGAGCACTGGTATCTGATGTCTACGCCAAGAATTTGGAAGCCATTTGTTCTCCAGAAGGACTGACTTACATCCAGTGTTGCCTTAAAAGGATACGAGAGTGCCATTTTTAACTCCACAGAATGCTGCTGTTCGAAAACCATGGGATCTCTGACTTGCCTAACCCCACGAATCAAATGAGAGCTGCTGGGAAATTTCAACATCTCCAAGCAATGAAATGAGCTCAAAGTCCAACTTTGAAACTAACGGTTGAGAATGCTTGCTCTCCCTGTTTCCTATTGGAAGGGGAAGATATGGTGTGTGTTCCTAAAATTCCTGTCTGCCCTTACTTTGCTCTTCTAAAGCTGGATGGAACAAAGCAAGACTAAAGCAGTTAGAAGAAAAGTGAGATCATATTTAATTAAAGGCACAGGGAGGAAATTTATTCCATTCACATTTTGATGCAAACATATTTGATTCACACTCTGTGAACCCACATACAGTACAAGCTGGAACACAGTAATATACTAATGCGCACAGTTTTGTAACACTGCCCATAGGGTTATGTAACTACATCTATATAATGTACATACAGTATATATAGTCGACCCACTCTTATTAGTAGCAGCTTATATAAATATTACAGAAATAGGTATATAACATTATTTTAGGAGGGATATGCATGGAAATGTACATATTTCCACACTAATCTTTTAAATAAACAGAACTTAAAACTGGAAAAATGAAACACTGAACACGATTTCCAATTCCTAAATGAAGTGGGGAGGGAAATGTGGGGAAATTACCAAAAATATTTTTAGGACTCCAAAGTTTAAATCAGAAGAAGTGTGGTTTTGAGCTATACCTCAATAGCTTATGTGTATTTGCTTCCTTGGTACTGATCTCTAGCCGGATTAGGCAAAGTATCTCTGTGGTTTATAACAGCGGTACTAGATGACAGCATTGGAATAAAAAAAAAAGCCTCAAATAAATTTAGTCTTTAGAGTGGCTTGTCAAAGAGTGTGAGTTTCTTCTTTCAGCACAGAGGTATTAGAAAGAGTCTGTGCAATGGCTTTTTGGATTCAGATCTATAACTTGTCCGTTCTCATATGGGCCTTTTGTTAATATAAGCAAAAGCCAAGAAATGCTTGAACTATTTGAATTAATGAGATCATCTAAGTATGTTAATAGAGCTCTTCAGAGTAATTAGGCTTTAAATTCTATTGAAGATTGGTGCACTATTATTAAATCTCTACTCTTATGCATAATCTTGTGACTTGCGTGCAATACTAACTAAGAGACAGCTTTGTACAATCATGATGAAGTTTGGAGGTTATGAAGACAACATACATTTCCATCAAAGCATATAAAATATATGGACTGGTCACGGACTGTGAGATGATTGCCTTGTCTTATAAAAATATACTATATGCAATCCTTCTCTGCAGTCTGAACGTGTACAATCTAGGCTGCATAGCAGACCAGGAGTTTTATCCAACTGGTGTGGTCCTGTTCATGAAAACTAGTCGTTAAATGGTTGCACGCATTACAACTAAGCCAAATTTCACATTTTTTCTGCTTATTCAGACAGAGCAGGAAGGAAAGTCTGGAGCCAAATCAATCTTTCCATCCTGAGGCCGAACAAAAATCAAACTCTAGCCTTTTTAGGGGAAAATAAATGAATTTATACCTTAGTTATGATTGTACTGAAAATACTGGGACCCTAAGAATTGGTGAAGAATTTAATTTCCATTCTTTTTTTAAAAAAAATACAGTTTGATGCACCTAACTGTGATTTAGGGATGAAAGTTCCCATGAACAGTATGTGCATGTGCCAACTCAGTTCAATAGGGTTATAGGCACAAAATTGGATTACATCAATCCAGTTCTAACCAGATGCATGGCCATTATTTTTAGGATTGCAGTTTAACCGGCAATTTTTTAAAAGGAAAGGGGGGAAATTCAGAAAGAAAATTCTCTTTAAGCCCTATATTTTCACTATCCGCATTCAAAAATATTAAGCTATTTCTCCTTATGTCTTCAGTTCTTTAAGTTAAAAAAAAAAGGAGGCCCAGATTCTTCAACTTTTTATTATCAAGAAATGCTTTCCATTCTTTATACCGAAGATATTTTTTCTGTTCCGAAATCTCAGCATTGCTCAAGGGTTTCAATTTAACTTTAGTTAAATTATATTATTTAGATAGGACTCTTGAATTTATGGTAAGAACATAATGCAAAGAGTCATTCAATGTTAAATGAAATGGTAGTGCTTCACAGAAGGACAGAATTTGCATGCAAATCCCTATTTTATGGGCATTGTTGCTTTATTTTTAATTATTTCACTTGAAATAATACCGCTCTTTTAAAAGCATGGAAATTCTGACAACTTTGATTAATTACTGATAACTTAAATTATTGTCAGAATCTAGTATTTCCTAGTTTTGACAACATCTCTGGCAGACCAGTACAATCTTGGTATGGGACATAGAATTATTTGTGCTGGTTTAGATTAACATTGCAAATTTTGATCTATAGTTTATATTTTTATATGGACCCTGCGTTGATTATTCTTAAAATAATTAAATGAAGGGGGGAAATAAAGTTCTTTGTTTACACTTTTCAGACCCATTTAATAATTAACAGACTTGCAAACTTTACAACTCAGTTTGTGTCAATCAAAGTCTCTCCTAAACTTCTCCAAGCAATGAGAATGTATTGTCACATTATAAAATTATGGTCTTTGTCAAATGGATGACTTTCTTAAGAAAAAGAAGAATTTTCCTGACTCACCCTGTTGGTGAAAATCACTGAGAAAAAATCTTAAAAGTATGCAATTATAATAATAAATCAATTCTGTATGTCATTTCTGCTTTTCGCTATTAATAAATTAACCATGTAACATTGTTCAAAATTATGTCAGTTACGCATATAATCATCTTTTAAATTAATGAAGTGATGAAGCGGTTTGATGACACCCATGATTTACAGGGCTGCTTTTAGCTAATGTTAAAAGCCTTTCATTTAATAAATTGTCCCCTTGAGAAATTACCAAAAATGAATATTTTGTATGCTAAATGTTTCAAGGTTTATACTTTTGCAATATATTAACAAATGACAAGGGAAAGCATTTTTCAAAATAGATCTTCTTTTACATATATTTAATTGAAATTAATTAGTATATTACTTTAGAAGGAAATGATAAGTGAGAAGGGTATAGGGTCATTTATGAGAATTTCTTATGGCAATAAAACACAGTTTAAACAATGGAATTAATCATGCCCTTTAAAATATTTTATGATAGATTAGGAATTACTTCAAGAGTTTTGATTAAACAGACATATCTAAGGGTATATGTGTATATGTGTTTGTAGCAGAGATAGATGAGAGAAAACCCCTTCCTAACTATTCTCTTGTAATTAATATTTCCCTCATTTAATTATGCTGAAATATGTTCCTGCTGAATATTTACAAAGCTTAAACAAAATTGGAAGTGCAGCTGATTAGTCATTATGCTTTGGCTTCTGTGCAATGCTACTTGTGACTACTTAATTTTTCTCTACTCTCTGTATGTATAGTAATAAACTTTACTAGCTATTTCTTGGCCTCAAGTAAGACCAGTTGAGATTCAAGATATCATATACACATTTATCACTTCTCCATTATACTATTGTTTTCTTATTTCAGTTCACTAGATAAATTCTAGGCAGGATTGCTTGGAGAAAAATTGTAATCCTTTGTGAGAAGCACCTTGGTACCTCTCCATCTCAAATAGCCAAATATGGGTGTATGAGTATTCTTCCTACCCCATACTCAGAAAATCTTTCACGTAAATACTAAATGAAGCAGATGAATTGAAAAAGATTAAGAAATATCAACCATCTTAGAGGGTGTATAACTATAGTGGCCATATAATCAGATACCAGGACTGTATTATCCTATGTGGTGGATTTGTTTAAAGGCAAAAAAAAAAAAATGGACAAAAATACATACATGGTTAGAAAAAATGATAAAGCAACATATAGATTTAAAGCCAGAAATTTTTGTGTTAGGTATTTTGCCAGAAAAATACAATAAAGGGAATGTATATTTAATTCTATAAGTTTTGACAGCAGTGAGAATTGTATTTGTACAACACTGGAAAAATGAGGAAACTCCCTCAGATGAAAATATAATTAAAAAAATATTAGTGTGTGTGGAAGTGGATAGGTTAACATTAAAGATAATGGATAAAGAAGACATGGAATATTGTTTAACTTGGGAGGCCTGGGATTGATGCCCCCCCCCCACCTGTTCTTTCCCTTCCCTTCCCCGGTTTCGGGTGTGTGCTTGTTGTATGGATGGTTATTCGTAATTTTAATACAGTATATTATATACATATTTTATTGTTGTAAGCCGCCTCAAGTTCCCCTTGATCGGGGAAGAGAGGTGGGGTATAAATCTAAATAAATAAATAAATTTCTTTTATCAATGGTTAGATAATAAAAGTAGAAATTAGAAGTGGGAAGAATATTATTATATACATGTAAATATGATGATGATGATGATGATGATGATGTAAAATGACCCAGACAATACACTGTTTATTGAATACTTATCCATATTAAAGAAAAATTTATAAATAAAAATTAAAAAAAACTATAGTGACCATACATCCTTTTTTGCAAAGAACATCCTATTATGTTGGAAAGTTGTCCTTTAGGTTTATTTATTTTACAAAAACCTAATATTGTATTTCCTTTTAGCCATTTAACTTTTACTCTACAAATGCACAAACATTCACATTTGTGTGAAAAATGGGAACATTGAATTGTCCTTTTGAACTAAATGTATGTATATACTGTTTGATTTTAGATATTTGTATTAGAATATGTGTTTTTGTAAATGTGTTTTCTTGGTTTTGCTCTTTAATTTTCCCTTTGTAAAGCAAAGTTAGAAACATAAAACAATTAAGATATTTTATCCTTAGAACCTCTTCAGATCTGCCCCTTTTTCAGGCTTATCCTTTATTTTTTCCAACAAAGTATAGTTCCCAAATGTATAACCCATCCTAACCAGTTACCTCTTGTCCTTTTATATTTTTGAGAAGAACTTATCAAACCTAACACCCAAGAGTAGATATAATTTTGTTATATGAATATCAATCCCTGTGAGTTTCTTATTTAATGCTTTCTTTGTGATACTAGAAGGTGTTCTTGTGTCTCTATTATCAAAAGCTAGCATATATATAGGTGTTATATACATACATACATACAAACATCCATACATGCATACATACATTTTGAAATGTGCAGTGGTTTGTGTGTGTATACACACTCTCTCCTAAACTGAGTAAAATGAAACTAATAGCTTGAATGAAACCAAAGGCCTATGTATGCGTTATATTGTTGCTATGAGGGAAATAAATGATTGTGATCAATGAGTGTTAGCATCTCATTCATTCCTTTTTAAGCAGGTGAATGATGAACAATCAATGCGCATTGTAAGTAAGTACCTCATGTAGTGGTTCATCAAAATGATAAATTTTCACAGCAGTTCATTCATAGATAATTTTTGTTCCTTAAATGAAATCAATTTGTTAAAAGGATATCCTAAGGAGAAACAACTGAAGAATGAAAAATGAAAATAAATGCAACATATATTAAGCCTACTTGTGAGATTTCCAACTTTTTGGAAATGACACTTATGAATAGGCATGTGCTTTGAAAATTATGATAATGATAGTCTAGTAACCCTAGTCTAGTAAATATTTGCTTTATCAATAATGTCTTTGTATAGTCCACTTTTGTTCTTATGCAGATTTGTATTACAGTTGCTTTACAATTATTGCTGAATTTTAATAAACAAAACATCCACAACAAATCGCCTGTGACTATTTTAACAACCGGGCAGCTAATGTCAACCTTCACACAAAAAAACCCCTCATCCACCTACCATCATTACCACCAAGGATATTTCTTTTCATTGTTCTGTTGTTCCTTAAATGCAAAGGATTTGCCCGAAAATTGTGAACTTTGAGGACCTCAGGAATAATAATAGCCATATCTTTTTGTGAAAGCAGGTAGTATCTAAAAAAGAGGCTATTCAGATTACTATAGATGTAATAATAATAAATGTAATAGCTCACTCTCCATAAATAAAAGTTAAGGGGGAAACCTTACCTTTTGACAAATACTTAACCAGATCAGAGCGCTTAACCTTTTTCTTCAGAGGAAAGGCCTTAAAACTTAGATTCTGGAAGAAAAACGCCCATTTGGGTTTATGTTCCCATTTCCTGTTCCTCTTGTTAAAAAACAGACATTATCCATAAGGTATATGGGAATAATAGAAAGTTGAGACCCAAATATCTAGGCCCATTTCCTGTGTCTGAAGTAATCAACCCTGTAACTGTAAAATTACGTCTTCCCTCTTGGATGGGGAAAATACATCCCGCCTTCCGTATCAACTTATTAAAGCCGTTTGTTCCTAGAGACGATGTGCCACATCCCAGTCCCCATCCATGGGGACCGTTACGAGATAGAGGACATTTTGGATGCTCGACATACCAAAAAGGGAATACAATATTTAGTTAAATGGACTGGATATCCACGAGATGAAGGCTCATGGGCTTCGAAATCCAATTTACACGCAGACAGATTACTTTGTCGGTTTTATAGATTAAAACCCCATAAACCTGGAAGGGTGTCTAAATGAGATATAATGTTGTCTATTTCTTACAGGGGGAGATGTGGTGAGAGGGAGCCGACTGTCAGACTCCGTTTCGCCGCCCGACACGAACACAGCAATAAAGCAAGAAGCCGCAGCCGACTTATGATTTGTTACTTCTGTTACTAGTGCATGGAAAAAATGCAGTCACGTGGTGGTCAGGATGGATGCTGATTGGTGGAGGGGCAGATATAAGGAAGTAACCTAGTTTGCACGGCTGTCTTCAACTTTATTCGTTTATTGTTAATGCTTCAGTTTCCTGAATAAACACTGTTCTGGTTTCAAATCTGATTGTGATCTATCGGAGAACTTGAATTACGGCTTAGCAGTATCCCTGAGCATGACTCCAAATAGCATCTTTGCTTCTTAATTGAAGATGCAATTTTTAAATGCCACATTTTTTCCAGATTATTAAATATATCATAAGGTATGGGAACCTTTCATGATTTGACCGTTTATTTATCGGTGGGAGGAGGGGAATTGAGCCATTCCATAAGATTGCATAATAGCATCTGAAGTCTAAACATTTTACCTACCCCTTTAGAAAGATGGAGCAGGCAGAATACTCACAATACTTAGGATTCTCACCATGTCCTTCTTTGTAGGTACAAGTCCAGTCTAAAATCTAGGAGTCTACTATCGTTTGTTCTGACATGCTCTGGATTTCCTCTTGTTAAGTCCTTCCTCTACAAAAAGGATATATGTTGGCATGCCCAGACTAAAATCTACCTGAATCTACCTTCCAGACAGAATTTCCTATGACACAGCCTTATATTAAACAAGAATAACCTAGAGTAGAGGTGTCAAACTCACGCCATCATGGCATTGTCATGTGACGTAGCATGACTTTCCCCCCTTTGCTAAAACAAGCATGGGCATGGCCAGTGCACGATGCATCTGGCCCGCAGGCCGCGAGTTTGACACCCATGATCTAGAGGTATCTGATAACTCATCCAAGGCATTGATTAGTCAGTCTGAAGTTTCTCCAATATCCTTTAAAAAAACCTCTGTTGGATCAGTCTGTCTTGCTTTGGGAGGATGGTGGAGAGGACACTAGTCAAGGAATCCAAGGAATTGCTCCATAAGTACAATCAAATAATTAATTTCCTAATAACTTCAAATAGTAATTTCCTAAAAGTTCAAAGAGCTAAGTCTGAAGAATTTGAATTAGTACTGTCTATGGTTTGTTTTAATTTGAATTGCTGCTACTGACCTTTTTTTTTTTTTTACTCCTGTCTACTAGACTATTTAATAAATTTATTGATGTAGTTGAATTAATCTTTTTTGCTAGTCTGCAGAGCAGTTTTATTCACGTGGCAGACCTTTCTTAAGGACAGAAAAGAAACGCTCTGCAAAAAGAATCCTGAAGTATCAACTTTGGGCCTGGATTCTTCCATTTTCCAAGGGAAGTTTAGTCATTATTATCAATCACAAACATGATTGCCGCATATCCCAAATATATAAGAAAATGGTCTTGGCATTCTATTTTACAGGATTAGTAAGGCAGACGCCTCCCAGGGCAGTCATAATTACACAGGGAACTTCTGGGGTCGAAATGTTCCCACAGTAAGCATCTGACACAGAATCAACATGACATTGGTTAACCAGAATTATTGCAAAGCCAGGGAGAAATTTCCACATATGCTGCAGTAGTGAACCAGGTACAATGATGTACTAATTGATGGCAAACAAAACACAAGGACATTAGACTATTAGCTCTTACACTGCATCCCTTAAAAGGGTGGCAGAATCCAATCAAAAGCTAAGGGGGAAAGAAACTATGAATTAAATGTGCATAAATCAATTAGTTATTTAATAAACAGTATGTTGCACATAATTATTTCAGGATCATCAAAAAGGAAGGTAGTGTCAAAACTATATTTTACATCACTTTCCACGAGTCTAAAAACATTGGAAAGTATCTGACATTAGCAGGGATATGTTATTATTTAGACCAGTTTCACAATATTATTCTTGCCCCAGTTTTAAAACATGGCCAGAGTAATTAACTCAGAGCTACTATTAATAATGTTTATGGTGGATTTTGCACTGATTATAAACCTTAGAAAGAGAGAAAGCTGCAGTATATTAAAATAAAGAATGAAGAGGAGATAAAAAAAAATCTCTTGGGATCATTCGTTGTAGAAATTTAATGAAGAAATAAATTTAATTGCAACTTTCTAAATAACAAAAAATGAAGAGGGGGTATATTTTTTATTACAGCTTAAGACTTCCAAATGACATGAAATTTGGGGGCTGGAAAGAGATGTAGTATATATTTGACAATGCACCATTTTGTTTCAATTAGACGCAGCATACTTTCTACTAGTGAAAAAGGAAAGACATCGTATATCTTAAGAGTTCAGCAAACCCTGAGCTGCTGAGATATCACTAAATTGTCATGAGTTCAAAGCAACATAAAAGCAAAGAAACCACACAGCAGCCTTCTAGTGCCCTCCAGATGGGTTAAAACACAACTTCTAATATGCTCCCAGGATGAAAGTTGTCATCGGGGCAAGACCAAGACATTTGCTCCAGAAGTGAAGACTGGTGCTGTTCCCACATCTAAAGCCATCCAGACTGGTAATTGAATCTTCTTTCAAAAGTGGCAACAGTAGAACATCTTTCACCATATCTGCAGGCAAGAAAATGGTTTAGCAGCCAGCCAGCCAACTCTTGTCTTTCAAGACTTCACTGACAGTCCTCCCAGATACCTGGTGTCTACTCTACTGTATGAAGTGACGACCTCATTCTGCATAATAAACCAGCCCAGAAGCACCAGGGTGGGAAAACCTGTCGTGTTTTGTTGCCTTAAGCTAATTTTGCACTAGCCAATTAGCTCTCATTATCTTGCTTTTTTTATTTATTTATTTATTTTATTTTTATTTATTTTGTTCAATTTATATCCCGCCTCTCTTCCCCCAATGGGGAACTCGAGGCGGCGTACAGCATATAAAA
>JANHGC010003950.1:37101-50316 GCA_027560395.1 Boaedon fuliginosus | reverse complement strand
ATGTGGGGGGGGGCGAAGCTGGAGGGGGGGGCGGGAAGTGGATTCAAAATGGCTGCTAAATCCATTTGGTTAATAGCCTTAGCTAAACGCTGCTCGGGTCCTCTGACCAGCGTTCAGATGGGCAACCCAGACTGGGGACCAGGGCTCGGATCCAGGTTTCTGGTTCTGCAGGGGAGGAGAGCGGGCTGTGCCGGGCTAGGCGCGCCGGAGTGCGCCGGGTTGGAAAGTTCCCTTGCGGGGGTGGGGGGCTTCTCCCCGACGGAGACCAGGCTTTGCGCGAAGCCCGGCCTCCTGGAGCCCCGCACGGCTCACGGGGGTCTCTGCTTTGGTGACTTCTTACCCTTTTTTTTCCACCCCCATTTCAGACATCCCCTCTTCCCACTCTTAGCCCTGATTTTTGAGAAATGTGAACTAGCGACGTGCACGCCCAGGGAGCCCGGGGTAGCGGGAGGAGACGTTTGCTCTTCCGAATCTTTCAACGAAGATATAGCCGTGTTCGCGAAACAGGTCAGCAACTCGATCCTAGGGCCCCTGATCCATGGTGCGCTTCCCGCCAGGCCTGGGCAGCCCTCCCGGGGGAAGGACGAGGGCGGTTCGCCCGCCGCCTCCTAGCCCCTGCAGCCCCTCGGTTCCCTCTCGCTCCGGTTCTCCCCCCGCCTCCTCTCCGGAAGAGAGGGCAGCCCTGGGCCCACATACTGCCTCGATGGGTCGCCCCGGGGCTTCGATCCCCCCCTCCGCTCTCCTGGTCACATTCCCAAGAAGGCTGCCAGCTTTTGGGTCGCTGCTGGTGCCTGGGGACGGAGGCGCAGCAGACAGCTGTCCGGCAGGCTTGACAAGCGCGCTGGGCACCTTCGCTCGAGTCTTTCGGCTGCGCCTAGCTGTTTTGAGGGTGGGTTTTGTGGGGATGGTTGTATGGGGAGGGGGCGCGACGTAGTATAGCAAGGGTAAAGACGCGATACAACCGAGTTGCCTCGGTCTCTCAAACTGCTTTTTCTTTCTTTTTCTTTAATCCCTTCGCCCCGGACTTTTCTACCCTGTGTCTAGATACGAGCAGAAAAACCCTTATTTTCTTCTAACCCCGAACTGGATAACTTGGTAAGAGTTCAGATACGTCTCCCCAACATACGTGTTTTCCCTGTTTTCTTAAGAGGCAAGTCTCCCCCCAGAATGGTGGCGGTTGGTGGATACTATAATGTGTGTGGGGGTGGGGGGACCGAACCGGGGAGTTTTTGAAGTCCAGGCAACCACATTTTAGGAGCACAATCCAAAAGCGAAGTTGGGTGGAGTATCCGAGAGACATTTGCCTCATTTTACCTTAAGTGCGATTATGCAAATCTCGAGGTATCTTTGCGTTAGAAACCGCTGGGTAGTCCTGGAATAATGGCAGTTTGAGGTAAAGATCTGGAGTCAAATTGACTCTGAAAAAATTAAATTAGCCCTTTGCAATGGAAACTGGTTCTCTTCAGCCTTCTCCCCAAATTTGCTTGGCTCTACTGGACCAGCAATATTACCATCTACTAAAGAAATATTTATGATCCGTGTAATTTGGCCAATTCATTGCAACAGCGGTCAAAAGTAAAAATCGGGGCTTTCTTTTTGTTAAACAGCCTGCAGAAAGACGGCTTTTAAGTTTTAATGTTGCTGTAATAAATCAAAATATTCACACACATCAAGGCATATATCTGCATATACAAGAAGGTACATACAGTGACTCCTGGATAGTAAACAGGAAGGGAAGTACTGGAGAAGCCCTAAAATCAGGGACAGAGACTTACATTGTTTTGTATTTTTTACAGATGATCCAAGCCATACAAGTATTAAGGTTTCATCTGTTGGAATTAGAGAAGGTAACTCTCGTTCTTTTTCTTTTCCTACCCAATAATATTTCATAAAGTTGAAGCTGCAGCAGAATTTCTATAAATGTCTTTCCTTCTGGTAATTAGTGTCAAAACCTATCATGGCATCCATTTCTCATTGCAGTTTAATTACAATTTCAGCCACTAAAAATCTGGATCACTAACGCTCTCTGGCCTTGTATCTCTTTTTTACTACCTTTGCACAAATGCATTGGATAATCTTTAAATGGGGGCTTGTTTTTCGGCTTGTGCTTCTTCGGTAGGATAGCTATTTCTATCCAGGTACTTTAGTTTTCAGTTAGTTTTTCAGGATTCTCTCCCCCCCATTCCCCGCCCCCCCTTTTTCTTTTAAAGAGCCATCTGCAGGGTCACCCACAGGGCACAGTTTGTCCTGCAACATTTTGCCAGAAACAAGCCAGAGTTGCTAGATATGTCAGTTTCTTGTTTCTTTTGTGAGGGCCGGTCCTTCTTTTCCCCAAGAAGTAGGCAGTCATCAGATCAATATGTGTTATATGTAATATACGAGATATTTATACATACATGTAAGGAAAGGGTGTGGGGTGTGTGAACTGGGCCATTTTAGACATTTCCCCCCCTAATGATCGCCAGCGGCATGCTTGTGCTTTGTAATAAATGGTTAATATGGGCCTGTTCACAGTGGGGGAAAAAACACTACAGCAGCTCATAATGTGGAAGCCGTGGATTCACGTACTTTTAGAGCGTTCAAGTTTTTGTGTAATCGGAGCAAGGGATCCTTTGTGTCCAGAGACTCCTTGGGAAAAGGCTTGTGACGTTATAAAGGGGCAAAATTAAATAGTTTACCTTGAATGCCATCCATGCAGGCTACCTCACTAATAGTCACAGCTCTGAGAGCAGATGAATTTAACACGGGTGTTGAATATGTTGTAGGCTGTGAATCATCTTGTCACTGTCAATTTTCTGGGATATCTCTATTTTGCCAGAAAAAGAAACTTCTTCTTAATTCTGAATGCGTCTCGGGGGGATAATTGCAGTCTGTTTCCCCCTATTTAGAACTTTTGATGTCAGGCAAGGGGGGGGAGGGGAATTGATTGCTCTTGTCAATTTCACTTAACATGTCCTTGATTATATTTTGGTGTTGTTACCTTTGTCATAATGCAGGTACACGAATTGTGTGACAATTTCTGCCACCGGTACATTAGCTGTTTGAAAGGGAAAATGCCAATCGATTTGGTGATAGACGATAGAGAAGGCGGATCAAAATCAGACAGTGAAGACATAACGAGATCAGCAAACCTAACAGATCAGGTATGGTCACCCCCAGCTTCGCAGTTGCTGTGCAAATCTGTATGCAGATCGTTTGCCGGGTCACTACGCCCCCTTTTATTATTTGCATATGATTAAGTCCCTTTTGGATAAATTTCCATCGAAATGAAAATTTTTGAATAATGTGGCTATTATTACTTCATTAAGTCTTGCTCCGGGATTCGACCTGGCGGAATGAGCTTGTAAAAGCATTGCCTTCAAACTTGACCTGCTCCTTGTCGCTTTTAATTTTTGTCTTTATTTTATTTACTCCCTTTTTTAATGACAATAGAAGGCTCTGCTTGTGAATCGTGGGGGCTTCCGGGTGGGGGGGAAGATGCTAGAAAGGGGTGGGGTGGGAGAAAGAGGAAAAGTCAAATCCGAGATTGGTGGTCTGGGGAAAGGAGACAAGAGGAGGTTTGAAATCTAGCAAACGCTGGCTATTTTCTTCCTGTCTCTACGGTTCATTAGCCTGTCTTGTCAGTTTTCCTTGGCCGACCGCTTTTTTAGACCCCAGTAAGCATTGCTTTGTACGAAGATTGCCTGCTGCAAGGGCATCGGGCTTTATTGGATTTAGCAGGGGGAAAATAATAAAATCAGACGCAGCAGCAAGAGATAGTGAGGGGAAGAATGATGCTGCAATTACTCTGTGTCATCTCTGCCTCTTTGGCTGCCCCTTAGCAGGGCTATCTGAAGAGTCTGAAAGGGTAGGCCCTGCGCAATCTATGCGGGGCAGCTGTCTGGACCTTCCAACTTCACCTGGTTTCCCGGCTGCTCATGCCCGAACTCTTGTCTTGCTAGAATAAGGTGTGTTTTCTTTTTAAAACGGAGAAGTGATATTAACTAATCAATGCTCCTTAACACTACAATTAGTGGCCGTCGTCCTGGGCTACATTTGCGGAAGGTGACAATAATGGGCAATGCTGGTGGTTTAGTTGCAATTACTGCTTCCTTTGAAAAGAAACAGATTCCCCCCCCTCACTTTCTTCCTTCTTTATGATCTCTGTTGTGCTGGAGACTTCTGAAAGCCTTCGGACTGTAGCTCTAGAGAGATTTTTTTGTTTGTTGGTTTGGTTTTGCGGAAAATCAAAGCGGGCAGAGCTCTTGTTTTGAGAAGACATTGGTCAGAATGCTGTTGGCTTGATTAAGGCGACTGTATGCCTCAGTTCGGTTCAAGGTGCCCCTCATTTGCTGCTCCTTCTTTTTTGGTGACTGGTGTCGGTTCCTGAGGATGGGACGGAAGAAGCAACGTGTTGATCGCAGCCGTGGGGTTTTTATGAAGCTCTTGGGAAAAAAATGCCCGTTTTTAAAAAGTATTCAATAAGCAATGAAAGATTTGTAAGTCGGTTGTAATTTTGCTTGTCAGGACCTCATTCCATGCATGTATACATGGGTGGGCCGGGCAGTGGTCTGTGTTGGCTCTTTAGACCTTGGAAGAAGAGGGGGTGGCTGCGGTTTGGTGGGGGGTACCGTGCGCTGAAGACACGGACTGTAGCTGAAGGAGGGCTGTTGAATCAAAATTGTAACCCAACAAGTCTAACGAGAAAATAGGTTTCTAAAAGCTTCAGAGTGCTTGGTACATAAAGCTATTTGAGCAAATTACAAGAACCGCTTAGGGGCATGAATGAAATCAACACTTTAATTGCGTCCAAAATGAAGATTTATGCCCCCTTTTCCCAATGAATCATTATTTTGTGAAAGCGGAAGCAAAATATGGGAGTTTTGTTGTTGTTGTTGTGCTCAAGGAAAGAAACCGGGAGCCCCCTCCAGTTCTCTCTCACCCGCGTCCCTCTTTCATTCTCTACCTCGCCAAGATGTTGTCAAACTTCCCCAAACTTTAGACGCGGCAAATCGGCGAGCGCGCGCACACACACGTATCGATACCCTTTAAAAAAGCGTTCCGATATTTGTTTGTAGCTTTAATGGGCCCCCTCCAAATTGTCCCACTTTTTGTGTGTGTGTGTGGGTGTGGGTCTCTTCAAGCAGAGAAGTTCCTGGGTGGCCGAATATTTCCTCCTCCTGTAAAAGAAAAAATCCCACCTTGCCGAAGGTGCCTTGCCTTTCGCCTGCCAGACCGCTCCGAGCCCGGCGGCGAAGCTACAAGTACCCCCTTGGCCCGGCGCTTATAACGTACTGCGCATGCGCCGCCTGGTCGTTTGCCCATTTCGCAGCCCGTGTGGCGAAGGCTGCGGGAAAGCGTCCGTCGGTGATAGCCCGCGAGGCTTGATCTCGTTTCCTCAAACGACGCCCTTTCTGTCTCTCTCTCCCCCTCGCCTCCCTCCCCGAGGGAGACCGAAGTTTCCCCCTTTCCTTTGTTACGAATGTGGCCCAACCAGTTTACAGAGCTGGTCTGCTTTTAGGCCGGCCTGTGGAGGGCAGGTCCCTTTGCTGTAGGACCACCAGACCCGCTTAATCTACGTATGGTGGCAAAGCAAATGAAAACGAGGAGGCCAAACCCCCCCCCCCAAAGCGCAGGCATTTGAACAAAAGGGGTTACTCAAAAATGGTGCTACAAGCCTCTCTTCGGTATTCTGCGAACCGCCCGGGCTCGTTAGCCAATTCACCCAGAGTTTGGTCACCTTCCTTTGCCTGTCGCAGGCCCTTAGTTGGCCCCCCGGGAACAAAAGCGAGCCGAGCTTTGGCGGGAGTAAGAGAAAGGAACCCTCGTTTCTCTGTCAGGGAAGGCGAAGGCGGCTGGCCGCCCTTCCAGCCAAGCCTCCAGCCGAAGGCGACCTCGGGGACCTGGACGGCAGGTCCCGGGTTCTGCGCTGGCTGGCGCCCTCTTCCGCTCAGGGGTGCTCACGGCCCTATCTGAAGAAGCGAGCGGCGGCCGGCCTTAAGACTAAAGTGGGGAGGCCACTTTTGCTTGCCAGGGTAGTTGCCTGGCCTTCCAAGAGCGCAGGTGGAGAAGATGGTGGAAGCCGGCAGGGTTTTGGCGGGGAAGGTAGGCGGCGGGAAGCGACGAGAGAAGCGGCCGTCGGAATCCCTTCGATGACACCCGAAGACCGAAAGAGACGCTCAGGACGCAGGGCCGGGGTCACTTCCACCAAGAGGTTGCGAGGGCGCCTACTTATCTGCCCCGCATAAACGGTTTTCAGCCTTTGCCCTGAAAAGCAGTTCTCTGAAGCCTGCCTTCCTCGCCCACCCCCTCCGGCCTACATACATTAAAACATTTCGCCGCCCCCCGGTTATAGCGAGTGAAGTGGCCCAATACCCCGTTGGGTTCCTGAAAAGCCTCGACTCGGCTGTGGCGGGGTATATATATATAATGTTGTGTGTGTGTGTGTAGCTCCCGTCGCTGAAAAGAGGCAGCGAGCAGAGGTTTACCTCGGGAAGAGGGGGAAAAAACCAGACGGCTGTTTTTGCTGTGAGGAGTTTGGAGCCGAGAGGCTCCCGCGGCCGCGCAGGAAAAAGGCGGGCTTGCGGGCCTAAGAGAGCCTCGGGGGAAGCGCTAGGAGGTCGTCGACCCCCCCCCCCGCTGTCCTTCCTTCGGTCCTCTCCTCGCAGCCACCTCAGTCCCTCGCTCGGGGCGTCCCGGTTTCACACACACACACCCTCCCCGGAAAAGGTGCCCGGAGGCCTGCGAAATGGCGAACAGTGCCTTGTGTTTAAGGGCTGGTCGTGAGCAAGTTGGGGATGAAGGAAGGGCATCGTTTCGGGGGGGGGCAGGCCGAGGAAGGTCTCGCTCCTTCGGGGTGTGTAGCGGAGGGTGGGGGGGGGGAAGCGAGCGAGCGAGAAGAGTGTAAGCAACAGAGCTTGGAGGCAGGCAGAGGTCACCCTGTGCTTCCCTCGGCCTCCCGCTGAGGTTTAGTCATGCCCTGACGGCGTGTCCGAGGAAGACAATGGGGCAAGTGGGCAGGGATGGGAAAAGCCCCGGAGAGGGAAGAAAGGCACCAAAGAAGCCAGCAATTGTGTCTGCTCTCCGCTACACCCCCAGCGGGGGAAAGGGGGAATAAGGGAGAGCAAGCGGGTCCGTCCGGGGCTTGCTCTGCCTTTGAGGCTTGAGTAGGCCTTTGTGGCTCCGGTATCACTGGCCTGCTGCTATTCAGGGGTGGCAGGGAGTCTCGGTGACACCCGACCTTTTCTCTAAGGAACCTTCTACATTGGGAAAGGAAGACGATTTTATGGGCACACTTTAGTTAACTAGTGTGGGTGAGCGCATGTGTTCAATTCAACCAGGCGACTTGCTGCTGTGGAAGAGGTTAGGTATGTGTTCGAGAGAAGGGGTAACAGTGGCCCATTTGACTGCAGAATCTAGTGGAGGGAATAAAAACCATTGCCACGTCTCCTTGAACTGGCCCTCTGCTTGTAGAGAGTGAAGGAAATTTATGAGACTTGGGTAGAGGTGAGCAATCAGCATAATGTAGCAATTCTCTTAGCCCAGCAGATTGACTTTCAGAGCCTAAAATATTTTTGGGGGGCAACAATTTTATCCCCAGAATACTTTTTTTAAAAAAATCAACTTAAAATAGTTGTACAATTTGTATAGAAATTTTGTACAAAACTGACTAGAAAATTGAGAATATAGGATTGAGAATGGTGATGGAGACTTAATTTCTAAGGATTCCCGCCCCCCCTCAAGTTGTATGCAGATTGCTTGTATTCATACAGAGCATGGGAAGTTCAACTTCTGAATATACCAAAACAAAATAAAACTGGCATGGAACTTGCTATTTGAAGCTGAAAAGTGGGTTTGATCATGCAGTTTATTTCTAACAATTATGAAACTACCATGCTCTTCCTCCTCCCTCCCCTTCACTCGAAATATATTTATTTTAAAAGCAAAACCTATTGACTTCAATACTTAAATTCCATCTAAAGCTCGCTTATTTCGACATAACAAGTAAACATGCAAGTAAATCTTGCACATAAATTAAACTGAGCCTAATTTGCACGACTAAGGCGTGATTAGCTCACAGATTATATTGTGAATAGTGAGTAGGTTGTTTCCCTTAATGCAAGTTGACTCTTTATCCAATTTTGAAATGAACCTTACATACCGGTATCAGGGTGCTAAATTGCTCTTAGTTACGTATTTTAAAAAATGAGTTACATATTTTAAAAAATGATAGTTTTACAGAATGTATGTTTATCGTATATCTTTACCTGGAATATATATTTGGTAAAATGCTTATGGTTACAATGTAGCAATTAAAGCAGTACCTCTACATATCAACTTTTATATCCATATTATATATTTATGATTTAGTTGTTTTGGATATTTGTTAATACGCATTTAAATATTTTATTGCATTTTTTAAAAGAACACATTTTTATTAATGTTTCTTACCAATAGGTGTTAATGTATCTTATTCTAAGCATTTTATGCCATTGTAGCAACTGTTGACAGTTAAACTGCAGTTTTGAAATACTTTTATAGTACAGTTGACTTATTTTGTTGCATTAGTATTTACTTCTGTGAAAATATGGATAGGATTTTTCTACATAACTCTGGTAATTCAACTATACTAAGCAGATCAAAAACCAAGCTTCCTTTAAATCACTTGGATTTGTTTTTTAGTAAAAGTGATTTTGATAGCTTGTACATTCATATAAATTCCACTTTCCCTGAAGGGAAACTGTAGATAAATACTGCAACAGTTTACAAAACAATAACAAACACTGTGAATTGGTCATTAGTAGCTTTCTGCCAAGTGATGAGAATCCTATTACTTCTTAGATTTTTTTGAGCATGGCAAAATTCTTCTTATCCTTATAGAAGGATAAGTCCTTTTAAGGATAAAGTTATAACTTATTGCTACTCCATGTATTACAATTTAAATAATCGCTTCTAAGTATTCGTGTTTCTATATAAGCCTTCCTGCTGGAAGGATGTTCACAGTAAATGATAATAGTTTCTTTCCCAGAATTAACTACAGGTTTTAGCGTGTCAGAATAGTAGTTTCTACAGATTATCACTACATATGATGTACCTTCAGGAGACAAACTGATTTATTATAATTAACAAGCTGTTTTATAGGAACTGGAGTTTGAATTTGTGAATGTAAATATAAATGTATATTTAATTGGGTGTTAAGTTTAATGAAGTTTGGTGCCACTTTTTTCTTTGCAAGGGATCTACTTTGTATCACTAACAAATCAGTTCAATATCTACATAGTTCTTAAAATGTTTATCGGAATAAATAATCTTTTTTAAGGACATCAAGGTGCTCCTTGTTGCTGGTAGGAAAATGTATATGTGGATATACAGTCTCAGACTAAGCAGAACAAAGTGGTCCCGTAAATCATAGGAGAGGGTGTTGGTTTCATAGGTAATTCTTATCCTTTCAACCAGTGCCCAGGGAGTCTTCACTGTAAGTTGCTTCATCTCAGCTTTCAGGTGCCACTGGGTGAGCTGTAAAAGATTATGACACTTACCTTTCAATAATGTATATGCAAGTTGCTTTTATCGACTAGGTTTTTTTTTTTTTTGAAGGCACCGCAGTATAAAATAATTGTTAGCACAGATCCAAATAAAGTGTGTGAGCATATGTGCAATGTATTCAGGCAACAGTATTTTTTCTTGTGTAAAATAAATGTTAACAAATATAAAAATAATAATCTTTGACAGAATCATCATTTAATCTTCCTATGTAAGCCAAATGCAGTATGTATATAGAAACATAAATGGAAACTGGCAAACAGCCAAATTCCTATAGGGGCTAGCAGAGAAATGATAAAAAAAAATGAAATAAGAGTTCTTGTGAGGAGGTCTATAATTCAACATTATTTGATTCCACTGTCAAGGAAATTGTTGAAGGGATAGTAAACTGATACTAGAGTCTCAGTCGTTTTTTAAGAGTCTTAAATGTTTGCAACCTCGATGCGTGGATAGTTGTAGACGGGATATAGGATTTGAGATATAATAGTAATCCTTGTATTGAGTTGAAATACATAGGTTACAGTAATTAAAAAGCAGAGCAAGCAAAAGACACAAAAGCTTTACATAGATTGCAAACATTCTTCTGTGGAGGAATAATATTTAATTTTCCTCTTGGTAGCAGGTTACTGGAAAAAACAAAAGAGCTTTACAGCCTGTTCATAAACACATGGCTTCAATGTACATCTCACTGAAATCAATACAACATACATTCCCATGTTATACTTTTGGTTTGGTGTAATGATGTCAGTCAGCTTAAGGCAAGTTGTCTGATGAAACTTATTTTTAGACTGAAGTTCCAGACTTAAACTCCCCAGTTAAGAAGATTGGACTTGGAGCTAATAAGGCTTCTAAGTAAAAGTGTACATTTTAGAGTATGGCAGAATTATGAAACTAAACATTTAACTAAACAGCTGGGTGCAATAACTGAATAACTTGTAAATATATTCATCAAGTATGTATCTGCAACGTGCACAAGTTTATCAGAAAAGAAGATATGCTTATTGCTCTATGCAAGCATATGTAAAATTGTAGCCTAAATAAACCTCTTTAGGAGCTGACTTTTAGGCAATAATCTGAGCCTCGAAATTCAAATGACCAATTCTTGAAAATCAATGTTTCAACAAAATGTGAATGTAGTTAGATATAATTAAAAGCTGTGTGAACACATTCTTCACAAACTTTCTAGGAACACGCACTAAAATTGAAATTCACAAATGTTTGGGGATTGATTACATCCCCATGGTATTGGAGTTTCTTCAGGTGTGCATGAGATTGGTCTTAATTTAAGAAAGAAGCCGACAAATTTGTCTGTTATATAAATTACCCAAAGTGTGAAATGACTAAAGCATACTGGCTGGAATATGTATTATAGTAAAAATGTACACGTGGTTTTTGTTAAAGTTAAGGCTCACATTTATTGTAATTTTAAATTAAGTCTTTTGTGGGAGGGCTTCCAAATTCAGAATCATTGCTATTTGTTGACCTAAATGGGGATCTGTTGGATACCTGAACTACACTGAGACACATTGAGATTGTCTGAAAGTAAGATTTTGTGATATCTATCTCATACACAGAATACATATTTCTGAGTAATTTTAATGAGACTTTGTAAGCAAAACTAAATATGGAAGTTGTTACTGTATATGATCAAAGCAGTATGTACAGCATTCTGTGGAGTTCATTTAGCATATATTAGCGCTCTCTCTGTGTGTGTCTCTCTGTCTAATTCTTATGCCAGAAATGTTAGAGAAGGAAGAAGAAAAAAGACAAGCAGAGCATGTGCTGGCTATGATATTAATTATATTCAGTACAATGGCTGATTTGTTCCTTAGAATATTGCCTCATTTCTATTGTTTGAAGCGCACAAGAAACATAATCTTAAGAAATATGAAGCCTTGAAAATTAATCTGTAGATGGAAGCACATTTTGTGTAAATAAATGAAATATTCACTGAAACATAAGTTGTGAACCTTATATCCAAAGGGAAATGCTTAGGAATAGAATTCCTAATTACAGAATTACAGAATTCATCAAAATAATGCTTCAAACATGTTCTTATTAAATAAATGCACACGTACACCTAGAGATAGTGCGGTTAGTTAATTTGCCAATAGTGAACATTGCAGCAGGAATCTTAAAACAAAATATGTTATTTTCTAAAGTAGCTAATTGCGTTGATGATATGCAATCTGTAAAATTTATATCTATATATTTCTAAAAGTGAAATCGCAAACATATTGAACTATTACATGAATATAGCACTATTCTACTAATATTAATATTTTAGAAATTATCATTCCATTCATTCCACCTTTGATAAAATCAATACAATATTTTATATTAATTAGCTTTGTTCATTAGCATAACCATTTAAACATTTTAATTGTTTATATTGCTTTATTTAAATAGAGACATACTCTCTTTATATCTAGCTGAATCAAATCAGTGTTCCTTCTTTTTTCAGTTTTTCTAATTATCCATATATTATTAGTGATAGAAAAACACTGCACTGCACTTGTTCTAATTATTATCTGTTTTATAATTCAAATCTATTGAACTTTTAATCATTTCTGCCTACTTTCTATTTCTAATGCTCTCTATGTTAGTGCATGTTCCTCAGTCAGTTGTAAAATTATTTCCATTATTTTCAGTAGACTCCATTAAATACGAATAGTTTTAAGAAAGCATCCAGTGTTGAATACACTTACCTGGGAGTAAATTCCATTGAACTCAATAGAACTGGCTCCTGAGGACAGACATATATTGAGTTGACTGTCATGAATGAAATAATATGCCTTTTGTCTTCTGTATGCTCCCACATCTAGCTTCTTGTGTTTCTCCTGCTCTTGTTACTTAATTTAGAGCTGATGCATAGTCCTGAGGTTTGAAATGTGTGCCTTCTATGTAGAAGGAAATAGTTTAATGCAGAGAATGTAGGTGAAACTAGAACTCTTGCAATACATTGAGGCTGCTTTTGTTAATTTAGTGGAGATCACTGGAAAATCTCATTGTGATCTATCATGTCTAGTTAAGGGTCTGGCATCTGTTAGTGTGTAGTGTGAATTTTTGACATGTTAGATCTGTATCAGCTTCTTCAGACTCAACATGTCAAATCTTATTTGTTGGTTGTTTGGTAGCTATTTTATTTATCTTGGTTTTGTAAAGATATGTTTATGAAGTCGAGATCCAGAATGTTATTCATCCCTTTATGCTTTTCATACAGTCCTCAATAAGGTTCCAATTGGAAACAGATATACTCAAGAGGAAGCACAATTAAAAATCAATGTTTTGATTTAAAAAATGCCTTTTATTTAGGTGCGTCCACATAATAGCAGGCATATATTTTAATGTTTTTAATTGCCATATTTTTGACAAAAAATGGCTTGAGTAGTATTGCGTACAATGCTTTATCCTCCGGATCAGGATATAAATGACCATCTTTTATTTGATGGAACCTTCAAAATATGACTCTTTATGTTAAAGCGGTTTTTAAAAATTATATTAAGACTGCAAGAGAATATCCTGTTGTAGCCAGTTTCTGTTTTCAGCATGGTGTGTTTGAATACCGATGACTATGTAAAATAAAAACTATAATACCTTCAAACATAGTTTAGATCAGTGGTTCTCAACCTTCCTGATGCCGCGACCCTTTAATACAGTTCCTCCTGTTGTGGTGACCCCCAACCATAAAAT
>JANHGC010003950.1:0-22577 GCA_027560395.1 Boaedon fuliginosus | reverse complement strand
GTTGCTGTTTTGTAATACGCATCTCTGTCCCTTTATCAGTCTGTGAACTGAACCCTTCCGCCCCCTGAGCCAGCACATCTGGCTTCCCTGGGGGGGGGGAATGGAGGGGGGGATAGAAACTGGTGTGTGTTTAAAGCTAATAACAGTGCAGATCGGTAGAAAGGACACGCCTGGCCTTTGTGTGGGGGCAGCAGCCTTGCTTCCTCTCATCCGTCTTGCGAGTTTGGACATTTTGAATAAACAGCGACGGCAGGAATCGGATTTGCTTACACAAGCCATCCCCAGGTACGTCTTCGGCCTTCCTCGCCAAACGTAAACAAGGAAGCCTCCTTGTTATTTTTAGGCAGGATATTTATATTTATACATATATATATATATATATGATCAGAGCCCTCTCTCTGTGCTTTTAAGCCCATTCATAACATTCTTATTTATTAAAGATCTCAATTCCCCCCCCCTCTTTGTTTCGTTTTGTTTTGTTTACCCCAGTCTTGCAACTTGTAACCTGCCTTTTGAAACATGCAGTCGTTTTGTCCACAACGCACAACCCATTGGTTTACTCACACCAAGGAATTTTATGCTAACTGGAAGGCAGTCCTGAGTGCCTAGACTTTTAGGGCCAAGGGCGAAATTGTCACGGCTGATTTAATTCAAATTGCTCGAGTTCTGCTAGAGCTGCTTTTACATTTGCCGGCGGTGTTCGCGCTTCTCTTAAGGGAAATGCAGGTAGTCCTGGAGCTACGGCCGCGATGGAGCCCCCACATTTATGTTGCCGAGTGAAGTGTCTTGAGTTTGCCCCATTTTACGACTTGGCTTGCCATGGTTGTTAAATGAATCATTGCATTTGTTAGGTTAGTAACACGGTTGTTAAGGGAACCCAACCCGGCTTCCCCATTGACTTTGCTTGTCAGAAGGTTGCAAAAGCGAATCGCATGATCCCGGGACACGGCAGCCATCATAAATATGAACCAGGTGCGAAGCATCTAAATTTGGATCACGAGATCATCGGGATGTGACAATGGTCATAAGTCATAGTGATCAGTCTCGGTAGCGCGGTGGTTAAATGCAGCCCTGCAGCCTCTCCTCTGCTGACTTGTTCAGCAGGTTATCAGATCGAATCTCCCCAGGCTCAAGGTTGACTTAGCCTTAATTTACAGAGGTTTGCAGTTTATTTTGCTTGACCGAAGGAGAATTTATCTTCCTTGTGAAGGGAGATGCTATTTAATTACCCATAAATAGAACCCAAACTACATTTACAGTAGCCCGGCTGAGATACTAACAGATTGCTGTCCAAGATGTCTTCTTAATGTCTTTAAACACAATGAAACAAACTCTCACGGTTGCAAGTTTGCCTACTGGGTTACTTTTTTGCATCATGAAGACCTTTCTGTTTCCCCGAAAAACTTTCCTTGCTTGACCCATGAAGGATCAACCATCTTTATGGGTCTCCCCAGGAGTTCTAGCTCTTCAATTTAAGAATTGTCAACTGGGTTTCCTAATCCAATGAGCCAACGAGTAGCCTTCGGCTTTCTGAGACATAGGTTAAGAATGGAGAAAGAAGGAAGTTGCAAACACTGAAGTTCAGCCAAAGGGAGGTGGATGGACAACGCTTCTTCTGAAGATGAATGCCTGGCTACTGAAAGAGTAGGGGAAGGAGCAAGGAGTAGCCATGATGAGAATGGTGTGCCTCTCTTCCTAATCCATCAGTTGGTCATCTGCTGGGAAATTGCCGAGCCAAATCAAAATTTAAGGGGTTGAAAGTATCCTGAGCTCTAGGAAGATGGCAGGGCTGACGTGGAAACGAAGCAATGGAGTGGGATGCTTGATCTTTCTGATTTATGCTTTGCCCTTCTGGAGGTAGGAGCCTTTTCAGATGAGAACATGTGGCCAATCCAAGCTCAGATTCGCCCACCGGACCTGACGCAAGGCCCCCAGGTAGCGAATGCAGCCAGGTGGCAATTTGATGCAATGAAACACCGAGTTATTCCATACTCAGTAACCCTTCCAATTAAATTTCCAAACCTGGCAACACGGAGGCAGACAGAGGCAAAGCTTAATGCAGAAAAATGTAAAAAGGAAGAAGAACGAAAGCAAAAAAAATGGTTCCAGCAACGCAGGTGCTCCAAACAGCATGCACATCAAGTCATACTTACATAGATGTCTGCACCATAAAATCCATCCTGGTAAACAACACTGGAAAGACGTACGCACAAAGAAAAAACATTCATGTTAGTGCGTTTTCCACATGCAGATGCTACCAACCCCTGAAACTCTTGAGGTTAGTCATATCACAAGAACAACAACGGAACACGAAAGAAAGAAAGAAACAAACAAACCGAAATGCAAACAAACAATATAGAAGGATATAGAGATACATTACAAAATTTACCTAAGGTGGGGCACCCTTTCCAGATCTCAAATGGAGTCTGAAAGTTCCCTGGTTGTTGTTTTTTTCTTTCTCTTCAGAAGAAAGTAAAGTGGTACCATGAATATCTGGCCACTACAAAATATATGGGTGTTTGTAGTCCTCTAATTTCCTTATTTACTCTAACCTTTCTCAATAATGTCTCCAACGTGAGAATAAATAAAAGTGGCGATAGTGGGCATCCTTGCCGCGTACCTTTGCCAATATTAATTTTCCCCGTTAACTCGCCATTAAGTATCACATTAGCCGTCTGATTCGAATAGAGTTTTTGAATTAAACCTATTATTTTGTCGCCGAATTTCATATATTCCAATTGTTTTATCATATATTTCCAGATGACATTGTCGAACGCTTTCTGCGCGTCTAGGAATATTAATGCCAATTGTTTATCTGAGTGGAATTCATAATATTCTAATACGTTGATTATTATTCTAATATTATTTTTGAGTTGTCTTTTTGGGAGGAACCCATTCTGGTCCTGATGAATAAATTCCTTTAAATATATTTTGAAACGTTCCGCAATTATGGCTGCAAAGACCTTATAGTCAGCATTTAGGAGGGAGATGGGTCTGTAATTCTTTATGTCATGTGGTTCTGTGCCGTCCTTCCATATCAATGTAATATACGCTTCCTGCCAGGATTGCGGTATTTTAAACTCTAATAGTGCCTGATTATAAATTTCTAACAAGTGTACTTCCAAAATTTCTTGTAGGTGCTGGTATAATTCTACTGGGAGTCCATCCGGACCTGGTGTCTTATTTCTTTTTTGTTTTTTCAATGCTTTCCGCAATTCCTCCAGAGTTATCTTTCTATTCATTCTTTCCCTCTCTTCATCTGTTATTTGCGGTAGATCTGTCTGTTCAAGATATTCTCTGATCGCCCTTTCTTGTACTTCCTCCGCCCCGTACAATTTATTATAGAAGTCGCTTACTATCTTTCTCTTGTC
This sequence comes from Boaedon fuliginosus, assembly GCA_027560395.1. Taxonomy (NCBI): domain Eukaryota; kingdom Metazoa; phylum Chordata; class Lepidosauria; order Squamata; family Lamprophiidae; genus Boaedon; species Boaedon fuliginosus. Next base: position 19,206 of record JANHGC010003950.1, on the reverse strand, counting down.
TTTTTCTTTATGCCTAATTATTCCCTGTTCATCTTTTAATTTGTCAATTCTTCTCTTTTCTCTCTCTTTCCTCAATTTGTGGGCAAGCCATTTCCCTGTTTTATTTGCGTGTTCGAAGAAAGTTTGTCTAGATACTTTGATTTTTTGTGCCAGTTCTTCTTGGTCAAATATTTTTAGTTTGTGTTTTGCCATATCTCTCGCTTCTTCTACTCCCAAGTTACCTGGATCATCTTATGCTCTCCTTTCCCACTTCTCGTATTCTTCCCTTAATTTATTCCTAGTCCTTTCCTTATCTTTCTTTTTCCTTATCCTTTGCCTTATCACCAACCCTCTTATATATGCTTTGGCTGTGTCCCAAATTATTTGATTGGATGTATCTTCTTTTGTATTTTCTTTAAAGAAAAAATCTAACTCCCTTGTTACCTCTTTTATGAATGCCTCATCTTTTAAATTTTTTTTTTTTTTTTAAAAAATTGAATCTTGAATGCCAACAAGTTGTACAGATAATCTAATCAAGCCAACTTTAAAACTTTACTCTATCTCCTCCTTCGGTATTGAGATAACCTGTCCTATTTATACATGTTAATTTGTATAAACACTTTTAATGCTAGAAGGAGCCATCAGAGCTGATCATCATCATGATCATCAGTTTTTAAGCAAACAACAACAACAGAAAAAGCTGTTTCAATATAAAGTTTAAATATTGACCAAACAGCAGTAAAACAGAGTTGACATTTAAGGGTCTGAAGTTGAAATGGCAGGAAGCAGCAGTTAGGGTTACATTTAAGTAGAACCGTTATATAAACATTGACCAAGTGACTCCCAATCTCAAGCTTGGGGAAAAGCCTAGAATTTAAATGTTATGTATGGCTCTGTTTCTGTGTTTTGCAGTAAGAAGCTCTTCCCTATATGTATGAATTCTATCTTGTTTGCAAAAAAGGAGCCTAGCTATAGCAATGTCATATCTGTGAGTTTCTGCTGTAAGCAAGTTTCTGAATCAAGATTTGTTGCAGTGCCTGACATGGTTGCATGTTACACCTCAGATAGCTGCATGCATATCTTCTATGTAGACCTCGGTCCATTGTTGCAGTGAACTTCATAGTTCATCGTTGAATATATATAAGAACTATTAATTTGGTTGAGGGAATTACTGTAAATCAATTACGACAAATCTATCCAGTATTCTGTAAATGGAACCTAAGATTACATACAGTGTATATTATATTGAACATAATGTCTGTGATGAAGTTGTGTACAACATAAGTGCATCCATCTGTTTATACTACTTTTGATAGAATATGTGGTTTTAAGATTTGCTGTTCTCATTTCTAATTCTCAAGGTCCAAAACACACACACACACACACACACACAGAGAGAGAGAGAGAGAGAGAGAGAGAGAGAGAGAGAGAGAAAACACCACAAGAGAGTGAAGTACCAACAGTATAGGACAATCTGTTAGCTGTTCTGCAGATTAAAAAGTTCTTAAAATGTTAAAAGCCACAGCAGACTGATAGGTAAAATGATTTTATGCTAGAGTTGTTAGCAGTAGGGTACAGTGCTTTTTTGGGGGGGGAACTCACCGGAACGGAGTTCCGGCACCTTTTTTTCCTTAGACTTCTTTTGTATATTAGTATATCTATGGTGCGCATGCACAATATGATGGGAGTTCCAGTACCTTTTTTTTTAGAAAAAAAGCACTGGTAGGGTATGTTGATGTTATTGTATTGGGAACCATCCTAATGGTCAGATTTGTACATATCAAGCCATTATCGTGGTAAAGAAAGATGGTGATGGGAACATTGTGGGGCCTGGGACTGGAATGTGTTCATTTAAAAGCGCTTATAATGGAATTTTAGCACAGTAAGTTGTGTTATTTCCCTAGCTCCCCCCACCCCACCCGAGCTGGTCTAAAATAATTACAAGGCATGTCTCTATCCACCTTAGCACAAAGATGTGCTATTTGTATCTAGGAAGTAATATGGGAAAATATTGTATAAGTTGGAGAACTGATCTCAGGGATTCTTTAGGTTAATCAGTGTTAATCAGACTGATGAGCTAGCAATTTTGCTCATGCTTTGTTTTCATTTGGAAGTCAGTCTATTAGAAACGTGGACAGATCCTGTGAAAATATATTCTCAACATTATGCTGTTGAGAGAATATAGAATATCAACCATGAATAGCTAAATGTCTGTGTTTTGACTTATTTGGGGGTCAGCTTTGTTGGAGTGATTTATGAAACATATGTGCTTTTTTAAAATAAATAATATATTTCCACAAACCACAAGCTATTAAACTGAAACTTCCAGTATTTATTTTCAAATGTAATATAAATAAAACCTGGTTCTTGCATTCTGCACATGGATAGAATATAATAGTAAACACAAGACTATATAGTTTCCCATGGACTGGTAGAATACAACCTATGTGAAGGCATTTCTGGCTTATTTTCCTTTCCAAAGATATGCTAATGTAGGTTAATGAACAAGAAGGGAATCTTATAATTCAAAAAGCATATATTTGCAATAACATTGCAAATAATGCAATAGTGTATAATATTTTACTGCTGTTGCAGAAGTACAAGAAAATGGATCCTTCTGAACTGGGTTACTTTGAATGCATTCTTTATGGGTAGATCACTTTCACCCCACAGATTTATCTTTCTTAACTTTTAAGAGTTCCAACGATCCACTATTTAATAAGACTCAGAATTAATTTCTAGTTTAGATTAGTAGAAAAGCACTGTTTTTTTTTAAAAGGATTCTTTTTAAAACAACACCAATTTCAACACTGCTTTTAGAAGCCACTTAGTTTTCAACAGGTCTGAAACAGAGAACGAACAACTCAGAGTGCAAATAGGCATAAATATTAAGCGATGCCCCTGAATACAGAAATGTAAACACAAGGGATGCACAAAATTTTGATAAAACTGAGGTGGAATCCAACATTTCTTGCATGAGTGGCTGGATAATGTGGCCATGGCTGGGAGAAAAGAAGAGCCCAGCATCTAAGACCTAACACAATAGAAATGCAATGAATCGGAATGCCTCACAGATCATAGCGGAATCAGAATTTCCAGCAAGGAAAATCTTTTCATGGTGAATTAAGTGGTGGAGGAAGAAAAATGGTGATTGAAAAAAAGGTAGCCACAGATCAGAAACACGGGGCTCAGGGCTCACTGCTGAAGATTTAAGAACTTCAGTTAAAGCTGTGCAGAATAGAATGTGGAAAATTGAATTTACTAAACAATTAAGCATTGAATTAATCTACATCCCGCACAGTAGAGAAGTGGGGGAGTAATCCAAATGGCGCTGAATAAATCAGTGGAGCTCATTAAAAGATAGTGAATATTTCAGGTCTGTTGTCACATAAAGGAGGACAGGCTACCCACAGCATATAGATAGCATGGCATATCGTTCTTTTATTTCTGAGCCACCCTTTCCCTTGAATAGCGTGGTACTTCTAATCATATTAATGAACACTTCTGCTGAGGTTATGGTGGTGGTTCAATATTTTACCTTGTTATCTGTGGCTTTTCTATTAATTACAAGTCAGATCACTAGTCAACAATAGTAGTCAGGAGCAACATAAATAGCATGAGTGCACCCTGGAGATGTAACTCTGAGGATCTGATGCATCCTGGAGCTCCCATGGGTCCTTGCAACCTCCCACATGCTTTGCTAGCCTTTTCTTCAATTACAGTTAATGCAATAGTTTGCCATTTTCTCTTTCTAATTATATTTTCAAGTGGGATTTGTAGCACATAGAAAAACATCCTCCTTTTACATGTTGAGGCACCAGGGCTTTGTGCCTGGCATTGTCTGTCCCCTGGGTGCTGTACCATTCTTTCTGCAGAGCTCTGAATAAACAAGTCCCCCTTTTAAAGCTGCAGTTGTACAAACTGGAAATTTATGCATTAACTGTTTGCATTCTGAGCATGTGCCCCAGATTTCCTCTCACAGCATTCTTATGCTGCTTTGTGCTGCAAACAATTTTGTTTGTCAGAGGGGGGGATTTCTTTTTCAGAGTTTGCACATCAGTGTTTCAATTACGGGATCAATGGACAAATTTGGCTTTCACAGTTTGGGTGACGGAAGAATTAAAATACAATGTGGGGTTTTTCCAGGCCTTGTCTTTAATTGTGAGGATGCAATATATCCATAACATATGTCTCTCTCTCTCTGTCTGTCTGTGTGTGTGTGTGTGTGTGTGCGCGTGCATGTGTGTACCAAGTTTTTTAAAAATGGAAAAGGGTATTTCAGTTGGTTAGAAAGACATTTTATAGTGCTTTTGACATGTAAACCTGTATTTTATTAACTGAATTAGAAGTTTGTGAACTTCTTCCTTAAAGATGCTTGCTTTGGGGACAAATTAGACATGATGGGAGCCACTCTCTTTTGACTTTGCATTCATTGGTATATATATAATGGAGTGCAAATGTTATGTTTATGTTAATAAGATTCATAAGTGAAGGTAGATGAAGCTCTGTTTAATTTCTTCATTAACCTTCCCTCCAAACACTTTCCCTCTCTGTTAATCCACATTCACTAGTCATTGATAAACCTCAAATAGCAAAGAAGGCAGGACGATGGTTTCACCCTTATCTGAGTTTTTCCATTGTGCAAAAAACAGATTTTGATTATTGATTTGGTGCATGGAAATATGTCACATGTGCTTCTACCATTAAAATTCTGCTTGGCTTAATGGTCTAAAGCTTATATTATAATTATTTGAACATAATTAATGACACTGAAATAGTTCTGGTTGTGATGGAAATATAGTGGTTGACTTGTTTATTTATTTTTCCCATCCACTAATTATCTGTGGACAATCTCGCAATATTCCTTACCTAGGAAAATAGATGTCCAGTGAGTCACTGGTATTTTAACAGCTTGGTACTAAAATCTAATTAAAATAAATTCTGAAGATAAAGGAAGATGGGAGGATTGTTGCCATGATTATTTTCCTTAAGAATTTATTTCACAGATTTTTTTTTCCTGTCATTTTTAATGTGCTCAATGATAAGGACCAACATCTGTTTTCTGTTCAGTAGTACAAAAATGTTCCACATATATACAATCTATATGAAGACATCGTTGCTCTAATTTACTTTTTATTCTAAAGCTTTTACCTATACACTATTTTACCTAGACCGTATTACCTATACACTATGCAGAAGACATAATATTAAGTGTGCTAAACCTGATTCCTAATTATATTTTTACGTTTTCCTCTGTTTGCAGTATGAGATTGCATTATACAAACTGTTATGTGCTAATTTCTCTTTTCCCAACAATCTAAGGAAATTTCTCTTTAAGAATAGGCAATACTGTATAAAGTACAGTATGGTATTTTTAGACTGTACTTTAACATATGTTAATATGTTTTTAATTTTTAGTTTGGTCATCTTCAGAAACTTATCCAAGTTGTATATTGTTTTTTTTCCGCCTGTGCTGCGGAGGATATCGCTTGTTGTTTAATAATTTGTTCGATTTCCATCCAGCAGCCTTCTTGGAATAGAGACCATGATGACACAGCGTCAACACGGTCAGGAGGAACGCCAGGGCCCTCCAGTGGGGGCCACACATCACACAGCGGGGACAACAGCAGTGAACAAGGTAGGAATTTTATTCTGAATCTTGGTGTTTTGGGGTTTCCAGCTCCCTAGCACAACAATTTCACTGTTTTTAGAAATAGTTTTTGTAATGAAATTTAAATCTGATATGGAAACATGTAATAAGTCTTGCTTGAATTTATAGGGGTAAATGCCAGTCCTTGATAGTATATGTCAACGTGACCTTTACCACCAAGGGTGTTTTGAGATGGGGGTTTTATTGGGCAAATCTTTTTAAGGGAGGGGGCCACCAGCCTTGCTCTATCTCTATTAAAGAAATAAAGATGAAATCTGTAGCTCTGAGTATCTTTTGATTGGTAATGCAAGAATCTCTGTATCTGGTTTCTGGATATCTCTGGAACACAGGTTTTCTTTTCAGTTATATGGATAGTAAATTACAAGAGGGCCACCATGCAAGATGCAGATAATGTGCAAATATATTACATTCCCAGTATAGTTTTCCTTTAAATTGTAAAACATAGCCTACCACTATGGTATAATAATTCAGACTTGCAAAATAGAATCTTCTTTCCTTTTCTATTTAGGCTCACCTTTCTACACCTACAGTTTGCTTTCTCCTTTGTCTCTCCACCTCAGCCAATGTTTTCCTTTGATTGGGGAGTAAAAATATCAAACAGTGTTTTCCCTATTGTTGCTCCATGCAGATCCTAGTTTAGACTGGAAACGAATCCACCATTTTTGTTTCTGTATCTTAGTAATCGACAGAAAGGATTAAATAGAGAGAAAAGAAGGAGAGTGGATTTTTTTTTTTTTAAATTTCAATGTTCAGTGCATGAAGAAATTTTAAAATTACACCATATAGATAGCTGTTCTTGGCCCTTCCCATGTTCTACTTATTTTACAAGAATGCCAATTACTTTGTTTCAGAGCCAAACTAATGGTTCATTGAAGGAGAAAGAGATGGGTCTTTTAAGTATTTCATGTTGTATAATCAAATGCATAATTGGTTATTTTTTAAAACACACATACACACACACACTGCTGAAACCAAAAAGTACATTTTTTTTACTTATGCAAACTCCAACTGCAATCGATTTCATGATAATTATATGCAATTGAGTTTAAAAGGAACTGAAGAAAGTTCTAAATCTACAATGCCCATACATTAAAAAAAAAATAATTTTATGTTCTTCTTTCATTCAAATGTTGGACAACCAATGATTTAGCTGTTTAAAAATTTGGAAAGATATGCTACAATAGCAAAGTTTTATGTTCAATAAAAATAGGCTTTAAACTGAGATAGTCAGTTTCTTTGTCCAAATGCAAGACTACATCTTTTCAGGCCGTATATCTTTATATGGAATTTTAAGTATTTATTTTTTTATTTTATTTTTAAAATAAGATGCTGACTTAATCACAAGTGAAGCCTAGTAAAAACCTGGCCCCAGAATGGGCAGATTGTTGAAGAGTTGAAGCAGAAACGGGTAACTCCCTGGCCTCTGACTTCCCTGGAAAAATGATATGCAACATAAATTTAAGGGGCCTTTTTTTTTCTTTTAAGTATTTCTTCATATACGTGTTGCTGCAAAATTGGCACATTTTCCAAATTCATCCCAATTGTAACATTAAATTTCTTGTTGCATAATTTATCTTTATGAACTGAACTCTTCTTTAAGGGTGCAGTAGAAAGTCTCCATGCTCACTTTAGCTGCTAAAAATACTTAAACGATTTAATGTGTGAATAATGCTGCTTTTAGGTGAGGCCTTTTGAAGCATCAATACAAAAGAAAGCCCATGTGCAACCCTTTCTGCACATGTGATACCCACTTGCTTGAATTGGTTGTATGCAGGTGCCCTAATGCCTACTGCAGCTCCAGCAACTTTATTATTATTATTTTAGTTTTTCTTTTTAGTGTTTCATGTCCTACTATCATGTTCAACTGAATAGGCTTGCCATTAATGGTTGATGTTTCTTGAAGCTGATTTGATCAAGAAGATAAATAGGAATCATTGGAGTACCCATAAAAAGAACCCCTAGAACCAAAATGAATTTATTTTCTTTTAGAAATCTTTTTAAAAGACTGGTTGCCTTTGTACAAATAAATTTGTTTCCTTTGAAAAACTTCCTTCCTTGAGTAACTTTCCCGACTGCGGCCTCATTCTGTTTGCCGCTAGGGGCCGTCAATATGGTAGGTGTCAATGCTCCAATGTCTTTAATGGAGAAAAGAGAAAAATAACTTTTGTGGTCCCAGTTAAGGCAAAGGATGTCTTGGATTTTTATATTTATTTACTCACTCACTCACTCACTCTAAATACTTTCCCCTTCCCCTTAATACAATATTTTTGTATTATTAATTACATTTTTATGCTGCTCAACTCCTGAAGGACTCTGGGCATCTTACAACGTGGATAGCAATAGCACTCAGATTTTATACACTGCTTATCAGAGCTCTGTAAGTCCCCAAGCAGTTACAGAGTCAGCCTATCGCCCCCAAACAATCGGGGTCCTCATTCTACCAACCTTTAGAAGGATGGAAGGCTGAGTCAACCTTGAGCCTGGTGGGATTTGATCTAACAACCTGCTGAACAAGTCAACAGAGATAGGCTGCAGTGCTGCATTTAATCACTGCACCACCAAGGCTCTATATATTTGCATTCATATCCTGCCATTTGGCTTGGAGTGCAAAGCGAAATATAGAAAAACTGTAGCAACAATTCTCTGATGTAGGCTGGGCTGAGAGAAGATAATTGACAAAGATTTTGCTGTCCTCAGAATGATGTATAGTGATTCTCCTAATTATATTGTACATTGGATAATACTGTGCGCACTCACTTATTTATTTTCTTGGCTATTTTTGGTATCTCAGTAAGGTATTCAGTGATGAGGTGCATGCTACAAACAACAAAATGTAATGAGCTACAGAATCAGAGTCAGAATCTTTGCAGAATCCTTGTTAAAGAAGTCTAGCTTTCCAAAGCAAGTCTGAATATTCTCTAGTATTTTTTTAAAAAATGAGAATATTATTTAAAAAAAACCCTAACACACAGTTAGGCAAGCTTAATTGTGATGATTGGTGCTATGGGAGAATACCATGTAGGAAGCAAATTTTATGGAAGGGGACTTTGCTGCAAAAGATCTGACAGAATGATTGGGGAATAATTCACATTATTCTTTATTTTATTTTATTTTTTTATTGTATGGTGGAGCAGGGCTCCATTATTTGCCTAGTTACTATTCAGAAAAAAAAGTTTTCCTTCATACATAAATTACATTGGTTAGTTCTAGAGAAAAATGTTTGGCATTTTGTAATCTTGACTTTTAATAAACTGGAGATTGATGATGATGAAGATGATGATGATGATGATGATGGAAGAGATAATATGCAATTTTAGAAATCTGGTTTGGATCCAGAAGGGGACCTTTTGGAATAGAATGAGGTATGGCATGAAGATACAGAGGAGAGGAAAGGATCACATGAGGAAAGAGAATATGATCACATAAACATCTGTCTTCAAATTTAAAATTTCTCCTCAAAGGTCCTTTTACATTTTTACCCAACTAGTGTTAAAAAAAAATCTCAAAGGGGAGGAACTGGCCTTGGAAGAGATGAATCTCTTTAAATCTTCTTCCTATCCTTTCAGATCTTTGGATGACCTTGTTTTGTATTCAGGAATGAACTTCACAAGTCCTGTTAATTAAACGAACATAATCTGGGATGGCATCAGGGCTTAAGTCCAGGGTAAATGCTCAACAAGGGTTTCAAAGCCAAAACAGCCCCACAGACTCTCTTCCTCATATAATTACTCAAAGCCAAAACACACGAACCAATAGCCAAAACTGTTGTGAGCACACTACTTAAGGTTGCAGCGCTTTACATATCGAGCATTAGGAATCTGTCTTCACTTGAGAAGTATTGCTTTTGAGGGATGGTCATCCCAATTACTTTTTAGAGTTCAATCCGAAGAAACCTGACACGGTCAGAGGGAAGTTCCCGATTCAGATTAGTTGCTGTTTTAGGTCTGTCCTTATACAGGGGGAAATTTTAGAATGAATGAGTAAGGATACTGTTTTTTCTTGCTTTGCTACTTTCACCTTCTTGAAAATTTTCAAGGAATTTCAGCTTGTTTGTTTTCCTTCCTGGTTTCAAATACAGTTGAGTAAAAGTTCTCAGTGCAAATTCAATGCCATGCCTTAAAATCTACAGCTAAATTAAATCCCTGTGTTTAATTGGGTCAAATTCTTATTTGGACATTGAAATTATTTCCTATTTATTTATATTCTATATATTTATATAATGTTGTAAGACCCATTTATATAATATTGTAATTGTCATTGCTTCAAAATGAGATGGGCAGCAAATAAATTTAATAAATAACTATTCCAAAGCCTAGGCCAGTGGTGCCAAACCTTTCTGTTGCCATGTGCCAAAAGTGTGCTCGTGCATGTGAGCACACATGTGTGCCCACACCATGCATGCACAACACCCCCACCCCCTGTGCATGAGCACGCGAGTCGCTCACACCCTCTGCGCATGCGCACGGAATCCCTGCGCATGCGCACGGGATCAAAAAAACAGCTGATTCGCATTGTCGTGCAAATCAGCTGTGCTTCGGAAGAGGGAACAAAGGCAGGTATAGGACAGGGGCAGGTGGGAGGGCCCATTTCCACCCAAAAACTGTGCAGAGATGCGCGCCTGTGTGGGGGGATGATGCGCGTGCCGGAGGGATGGCTCCGCATGCCACTTCCAGCACACATTCCATAGGTTTGCCATCACTGGCCCAGGCTTTCTATGTGTAATGCCCCTCCCCCCTCCCCAATTGGGCTACTAATATCTGACCTTGATATGCAAAATTGTTCTTTAAAGCAAAAGGAAATGAGGGTTTTTTTCTTAGAGAAAAAAATATCAGCACTGGCAGTGTTTTCTTGGCTTTTGTAGAAGTGTTCAGGCCACCTCTTGGCAAAAGGCAATTCCATTTTATTATTGAAGAGGATTTCAAGGCAGTTGTTTGGAGGTTGTGAAGCTAGCAGACAGAGCCAGATGAACTGGGAAGGGAGGGGCACTCATTGTGTTCCAGATGACTGAGCAACGATTTATACATCAGCTGGCCTTTTTACATGAAGAAGAAGAGTAATAACAGAGCACAGGCACAGGCATCTGAAGCAGTCAGATATCTGATGACTAATGCGATAGGTGGGGAAGAGCTCTCCGATTGGATGTCTTAATGAGCACATTTTGCACAGAGTTTGGGCAGCGGTTCCCCTTGACCTTTGTCCTTTATTGACCGAACTGACACTTCATTTTTCACATACTTCCAATTATGGCACAGCTTAAGTGTCCCCTCACTCTTTTATAGTTCGTTCCTATATGGACAACTTGAGAGCGGTTGAGATATTTTCACTTGAGCAACGCCATGGCAGTTCCAACTATTTAGTATGTAATCTGAAACTGCCATCGTTCTGTAAGTTTCCCTAATTTTTTTTTTTAATTTTTCAGGTAGCATTTTAAAGTAAAGATTCAAATGTATAGATAAAGCTTGTATTTAAAGTCCCTCCGTGTTGCTCTCCTACCCTGTAAATTCAAGAGTTTGAATGATATGTTATTTGTTCCCACACATCTGTTTCTCAAGAGACTCCTGTAATGTGATGCCCTAAAATGCATTCTGACTTCCTACTCTTCAAAGAGAGCAAAAGATAATTGTGGCTACAGTTGTCAAGTCCTTAGAGTACGTCGAAACAGCACTGTTATTCATGTAATTATTTAATGTGTAAATGCAAATTAAAAGTATAGGTCTTTAGAATGATGGCTAAATGTTCAGTGTGTTTATATGAGTAATATAGGAAGGACTTCCTTAAGTAGAGCCTAGTTTGTTAGGGAATATCAACTATCGCTAGGGAATATTCTATCTAGTATAGAAGCCACACCAAGCAGTTTTGTATTGTAAGTATGATTTCAAAGAAAAAGTTAAAACTCATGACTGCAATTTTCTTTTATCACTTCTTTATTGTTGAACATATGTTTCCCACCAATCTAATAAAAATAGGAGACCCTTAAACTAAAATATAAACAGTGATATACCAGTAAGCACCTGCACAAATTGATCTTTAGAGTTAAAAATTGGATATCTCTTTAATAAAACCATTGCTTAATAGTTGGAATATTTGGAAAGATCAATAACCTGTATCCAGGGAACCTTTAGAAATAGTCATATTTATTTCAAAATGTATGATGTGTTACCTACTTTATTATGTAGCCCTCTGGCACTGTAATAGCATGCATATTTTTACTGTAGTATGGTAATAAAAAGGTACGTAAAAGGCAGACAAAGGTGCTCTCTTTTCAATAAGGTGACCTCTGTAACCAAGTAACTGCTTTACTTATGAGCTTATTAAAAACTAAAAAAATGAGCTTTTCATAGTTCATAGGCATTGATGTGAAAATGAGCTTTCCTGTGAGTAGTTTTCTTGATCATTTCTAGAACAATTGATTAACCAAAGAGCTGCTGTCATTAGCTGACATTGACTGATAGCAATTTGTCACAAGCTCGGAAGGTCAGCCAGGGAGGGAGCTACAGCTTGTCTTTGACTGACCTTTCCTGATGCCATTATCATGCTACTGGTTTGGCTAGATGTGACCCTCAATTGAAAAAGACAAGGCATCCATCAGGAAGGGGTGGTTGGCTTTCTGATTATGAATATGTTCTGTAATGCCAGTTGCTTCCAACTACCTTAGCTTGGGATTTTACTTCTAAATAGAGTTCTGTCTTTAAAACAGATCTTTGGGTCTAAATTCAACTTGGCTTAAGTTGTCCAGAGATGTCCTTCTAAAGAACAGGGAGTTCTGATATGTTAATTTCTCATTTCTCCTGTTTATGAAACCCTCCAGAAGTATTGGGGATGGTGGTGTATGTTTTGGGAAGGAAACAATTTCATGAACTAACCATAATTTATTTTTGTACTTTATGACACTTGGAAAAAATAAGTTTGATTGGTAACCTCATATTTCTTCCCCAAAAATTAATTGCTTTTCAAAATTTAGCTGTAAAAGAAGGTTATTGTTTGTGAAAAAGCAATTAAAAATTGTATTTTAACCCTATTAAAATCATTTATCACTGTTAATGTATAATTAATCAACTGCTACATTTCTTTGTGATTTTACACCCTAGATGCTTACATATTATGTATCTTATGCTGTATATTGTCATGTCTATTTGTTTAGAATTAAACTAAATATTCAACATTAATTATTTTAGTGTGTGTTTCCAGTACTGTATCTTATTTGCCACAGGGATATCATTATTATTCACATTTAGAAATAAAATGCTTTTCTCATATTTCCTAATGGCTTATCTTAACCTTTTCCAATGTATAATACTAAAGACTCACTAATTTTGTTCCTCTTTGTTCAGTTATTTATTTCATTTGTTTGATTTGCACACCACCAATAACTGAATTGGAATCTCAATTGCTATCGATAGGATAGTCATAAACTAATTCATCTCCAATAAAACTTCACCTTTCTATTATCTCACGTGGTCATTAAAGAACTTTCTTTTTCCAAGTCACTCTTTACAAACTCTATATGATCTAAAAAGAAACAGTAAATACAGGCACGGTAATCCTTATTTAGTGATTGCCTCATACACTACAACTGTTCACAGTTATGATGGTATTGAAAAGTAACTTTGCAACCAATACCTGCATTTATGACCCTCGCAGGTCTGAAAACCAAATAAAAACTTCAGTAAGAACATAAGCATGGTTGCACTTTCACTTGGATTAATGACTGAATTGCCATTCCCAGTTGCTAAACAAGGATTACCGGTATGTGGCTGCTCTGTTAGGAAAGACTCCAGTATAAGCAAAGAAGGTCTGGATTAGGTCAATCAGATTTTATTTATTTATTTATTAGATTTATATCCCGCCTCTCTTCCCCAGTCAGGGAAGAACTGATAATCAAAAGTCATAGATTGTTGTGATGAGAAAAATAGTAATTCTGAGTACACATATTAGTATTCTTCAGGCTCTATCTGGAATTCATGCATGCACACACATGCGGACACACGCATGCACGCACACACAGAGACAGATTTAGGATATTCCTTAAGTGTAGCCTACTTTCTGAATTAGGAAGTTGACTTTACTGACCTTGGAGCTATTGCAACTTTCTTAAGAGTCACCCACATAAAAGAGTACCTAGGAGGATAAAATGGGAGAGAGCTGACTGAATACATACCCTTGAGCTATTTGGAGGAATAGTGGGATGTAAATACAACAAACAGTGTTTGCTGACATCCTGTCCCTCTTCTCCTTTCCCCTTCTTTTCCTTTCCTCTCAGGTATATAAGTAACTAAGGCAGATATGTGAAAAATGATTGTTAAATGCATTATGTCTTTTCTGATTTTTCAGGTGACTGGTTACATTTTTTAAAAAATCAGTATGCCAATATTGCTAAAATCTCACAGGGATCAGAATAAATTTCTAGAATTGAAAACGAAGTAAACATTCCCTCCTCCCAACGTTGTAAACAACAGAAAAAAACTTTACAATTATTTATGAATAAATCTTTCAGAAATTAGTAGCACATTCAAATAACTAATTGGAGTAAGTTGCAATAACCTTCAACTTATTTAGGTAGCTGCCATTGAATAGGCTATTGTGGATCAACATTTTTTTAAAATGATGCATATTAATTGGAAACAATATTGATCCTTCAGATATTGACTGAATTGTCATTGTTCAGGTATTGAACTTTGACTCATACAAAAGACCAACAAGCATATCCTGTGCTCAAGGATCATGGAAATTATACCCCAGTAACATTGCTAAGTGAATGGAAGATTGAGTTTGGAGTGGAAAATCGGTTTCTCTCTTTTTTTTTTTTTTACTTATTACATTTTTATGCCGCCCGACTCCTGAAGGACTCTGGGGGGCTTACAGCATGGATAGCAATAGCACTCAGATGTTATATACTGCTTATCAGAGCCTTACAACAGTCCCCAAGCAGTTACAGAGTCAGCTTATTGCCCCCAACAATCTGGGTCCACATTTTACCGACCTTAGAAAGGATGGAAGACTGAGTCAACCTTGAGCCTGGTGAGATTCGATCTGACAACTGCTGAACAAGTCAGCAGAGACTGCAGTGCTGCATTTAGACATTGCTGTAGTTATGATAAAATTTGATCTTTGTTCTTTATTTGAGAGCAGAAGATGATCTTCAGCCCTCATGACTTTTCTTAAATTCTTCTGTCTTTGTATTATATTTTTGTTTTTCCATCAATCTGTATTTGTAAAACTGTGTTTGTAGTTATGGCTCTTGGTTCTGCTGCACAGTCCATGGTAATCAGAATGCCATTCAGAAAGTGCTCTAAATAAGATATTAAGATGTCTCCGTTTGACAGCCATTCTGTTTATTTAATTCAGAGTATAATTCAGAATATAGAAACCTGTCCTCGTTGCCAAATATCTACCAAATAAGCCAAACAGAATAAGCCTTGATGAAGCCATTCCAGCATCAATAGTACCCACTCTGGAGGCCTTCCCTGGTCACTTTGAATTTGATTGCATTTTCAGTCCCATTGCAGCCAGTGGAATCTGCTGTTCTTCCTCCAGCAAAATCTAATAAAGAGATTTTGCTCTGAATTTGTCTATGCAGACATCCTGGTAAAGACAAAATGATGATTTTACTCTCTTATGGTTTGGTATGAGGAGATGTTACCATGAAGACTGTTCAGCTGTTTAGGTTCGTCTAGTGAACCTTCAGTGGGAAAGCTCCTTCCACAAAGATTTTAGTCTTTCCCACAGAACACACATGAGGAATATCAATTGTTGGACTTAGTCTCCCACAGAGTGATCAGAAAATCTTTGGTTTTCAAAGATAAAGGTATCAGTACTTCATATGTGATGATATACTTAATTAAAAAATGACAACAAAGGTTATCTATCTAATCCCCTTGAAACTGAGGATATTTTTAAAAGGAATCGTTCATCTTTAAGAGCTCATAACACAATTATCTTCTCTATTTCAGAAAGCCTCAGTATCTCAGTCAGATATTATTGCTCCCCATTCTGGGAACACAAACCTCATTTGGACTGAACATAACATGGAACATGTCAGTTCCACATTCTTATATCCACTTGAAGCTATTTTGTTACCCAAATTGTAAAGTCCATTCTCCAAACACTGTTCTTTTTGAACTATCAAAGATACTTGGCAAAAAGCCATCTCTATGCTCTTTATGTTTAAGTGTACCGAGAATATGTGTTGAATTCAAGAGGAGGAATTAAATGGCTTTTTGGCATCTTAGAATACGTTTTGCGCAAACAACAGTCAGCATCTGTACATAGAAACTGCAAGAAACATGAAGCTACATGATGGCTACCTCCACCACCCTCTGCATATTAAAACATGAAGCAGATTTTGCTGCTTATCCGCAAATCATTAAGGGGGAAAAAACCCATCTCCTTATTTACATACATGTGACAAGATGAAAAAGAAAGATAACTTCATACACTTAAGAAAAAGAGTGCAAGACTGCATAGAAAAGCAGTGGCTGCAATAGGAAATATGCCTGATTATGATCAACAGACTTGCCCCAGGATAACTGTTGAGCACAAAGGGAGACAATACTTTAGAGTCTAAAAATGGAAGGATACTGCAGATAGAATCAGGATGGTGCTGTATTGACAGTCATTCCAACTGAATAAGCCTTTGTCCTAAGGCTTCCCTCACCCAGTAAGTCATTATTCCCCAAATTTAGATACAGCGTGGCTCTCTCTACATTACAGGAACCCCTTCTATTCTCTAAGATAATGCCTCAATTAAAAGAAAAAATAATAATATAGGTGTTAGCTAATGGTGGTCGCTTTTATTTATTACATTTATTTATTACATTTTTATGCCACCCAATTCCCGAAGGACTCTGAGCGGCTTACAACATAGATAGCAATAGCACTCAGATTTTATATACTGCCTATTAGAGCTTTACAACACTCCCCAAGCAGTTACAGAGTCAGCCTATTGCCCCCAAACATTTTGGGTCCTCATTTCACCAACCTTAGAAAGGATGGAAGGCTGAGCCAACCTTGAGCCTGGTGGGATTCAATCTGACAACCTGCTAAACAAGTCAGCAGAGATTGCAGTGCTGCATTTAACCACTGCGCCATTGAGGCTCTTTTATTTACTCATTCCCTTGTCATGTTCCATTTTACTTTTTTGTATGTGGTAACATCAAACTCTTTCCGATAGGACATGTGGCTGGATTTTACCTTTACTATCTTCTGGCTTCATTCTCTATTGTCTTATTTTGCTATATTCTGGAACAAGCTCAAAAAGATGTAGTAGAACAAGTGTTTCTTTAGTCCACAGTCAGAGGTTTTATCCCAGTATTTCCTGGTAAGGAAAGGGATGGTGGTGTTCATTAAAACTGAATCTGAGGGATTACCTTGCCACTGTGTCAAATGTTTTCAAAAAATGTATACCTCCTCAATGAGAGTTAAGAGAAACAGATACTGAACATACTTTAGTTGTACATCTAGTGCTTTGTTCTTTCAGTTCTGGTTTTGAAACTATTTTATTTCCTTATGAAGTTTGGTTGCTCACTTTTAAAACTGTCTTGTTGATGGAAGTCCTCTCCAGCTTATATTTCTTCGAATGACTTATCCTAAATCCTTTCCCTTCTTTATAAGAAACTCAACACGGCAAACATACATAACATTCTGGTCCAAAGTCACCATGCCTAAGGTGGGACTAGAGCTCACAGTCTCCTAGTTTCTAGTCTGGTGCCTCAACCACTAAACGTCTGGCTCATGCACAGAAGCAATGAAGAAGAAGGCTGCTTATTTGTGACTGATTCTTTCAGTTATAATCTGTGTATTCACTCAAGCCATTAATGTTTCATTCTATAAATTCTGAATTCTTATACTACATACCCATGTTTTCTTGTGCTGCTACAGGAGAAAATCAGGACCATGCTGAGAATTATGCCTATGAGTGTCCAACTTCTCTCCTAAAACTTTCTATAACTCTAGAAAAAATTGTCCTTAGTTTTGTGAAGGTGCACTACCTATATGCCACTTAAAGAACTAGTTACCAGTAAAATGTACATTTATCTCTCAGTTTAATTCATGTGGAAAATTATTTAGGGATGAGACTAAATGAACCATATATGCTTTCTTATAACCGCTTGGTTTAAACGGAGGATGTACCGGTAACATCAGTACAGCAATATATCCAGTAATTTGGATGCAATACAGTACATAGCTGTAATACTCTGCTTCTTCACTGTAGTCAAAAAAGTTTGATTTGCTTCTGAATATTCAGTTTGTTTTATGTCAAACTCAAGGGTGATTTCATTATATGGCTATAAGTAGAAGTTAATTAATGATGTCAACTACAGTTTGCTATGCAACTGAGACAGTTTGTCAGGCAACTGAGAGCAGATTTTAGTTACTGCTTCCTTCTCTTGGGATTATCGAAGTGAGAATGGTCTGATTCTATTCTTTTAGATTTGAGAGATGAGTTCTGCCATAAATTAATGTGCTCCAGTCATAGTGGTTGTAATAGAATTGTTTGATTGCTTGGCAGCCCTTCTCTTTCCCTGTGATAACTTTTGGATCACCTGCTTTGCTGAGAGCATTTGACAATCTTCATGTTTATGGTCCAATTGAATGTTGGTAACAATTGCAGCTAAGATAAACAGAATGCAAGTACTTGTTGACCTTGGCTTTTTTTTCCCACATAACATTGCAGATGATGACTGGATTGCTGTTGTACTGATAAGGGTTATAAATGATAGTTTTAAGGGGGGAAAAATTATTCCCAGCAGAAAATACCACATTGCTGTGGGAAACAGCAGCTGGTTGGTGTCCTGTAATTTACATAGTTCACCTTCATTTAGGCTGTGGGAAAAAAAGAGAAGCATTTCCTTTTTTATGACATTCATATCTTTTGCAAACATGGATTCCTGTCCTCTTCACAAACTTTCTGAGCAAATTATTTACAATCCAAAAATAAAATCAGGAAGAGGCCTGTCCTATTTTATGGTATTATATGTCGTAAATAAAACATTACCCTGTCTTCCTCTTTTTTAAGTGTGGCAGGTGCCCAGATTTAATGTTTACTTTTATCTTGGGATTTATGAAGAAGTACAATATGTTCAAAACTGAAGAGACTGTAGTAGGTGTACATGAGTGTAATTAAGATATTGGAGTAATAAAACTAGTAATTGGACTGCACTTAAGGCTTGCCTAAGCGCATAAGCTACTAGCAAATGCAAGCAAGAGAGCATTTGCAGAATTTGTCATTTTTCAGTGGGAAACTAGGCCAGGGGCTACGGAGATCTGCCCTGTTATGAGATGATTGGCCAAGGTTAACTTAGAGAAGATAAAGAATACACAGAGCCAGAGAGTTCTATGAATGAAGCCTAGAGTCCTACAGCATATGAATATCATTCAGATCCCATCCTAATTTTTTTTCCAGAGTAAATCTTGTGGGATCTTAATCTGGGAAGGTTTTCGTTTAAAAAAAAAACTAAATCACATTAAGGGTAATATCATCTTGAAATAGAGGAATGTTACCAATAAAGGAGAATATTTGTAGCTCAGGGTTGAAATGGGGGGGGTGGAGGTGGGGG
>JANHGC010003949.1:71974-84207 GCA_027560395.1 Boaedon fuliginosus | reverse complement strand
GAAACGGCAGCGGAAAAAAAATAGAAAAGAAAAGGCACCTCCTCCTCCTCCATCCCTGATGAGTTACAGACTTAAAACAGAAGGGAGAATGCCTCCCTCACGTACCCAGCCACTCCTCTGAGCCCCGTGGCGCTCGGTTGCCTGCAGGAATCGGACGGGGAACCATTTGCTTTTTTAATTAGGCACAAAGTCTTGCCATTTTCTCTGGGGGGTGGGGAGGAGGAGAGAAAGAGCGAGAGGGAATCGGGTTTGCATTTCAATGGACTTGAATTTGTCTACTGTTTGTATGCCCTCTTTCTGGGGGTGGATCCTTGTTGATCTCTGAATGCCTTGCGCCAAACATACTCGACCACATGTCTGGAAAAGGGCAGTGAGAAACCAGCCTTGAGCAAACTGAAAGTCGATTGTTTCTGTGGACCATTCAACCCCCCCCCCAGTTCTTTCTGTCCTTCCCTCCCTTTTTTTCCTTCCCTCCCTTTTTTTCCCCTTTTGAAGTGGTAGAAAATGCTGGTAAATGTAACAATCTGTACTTAAGGAAAGAAACTTTTTAAGAACAGAATGTGTTCAGCTTTCAACACCCCCCCAAAGCAATGTGCCCTTTAATATCTTAATATTTGGGTGATGGTTTCATCATGTTGGACGAGCACTAAAAACTGCAGTGGGGCTGTTTATCTTTCTTTAAAATGTTTTAATGAATGCATTTTAGTTCTATACAGCAACTGCACGGATAAGGATAAATACACACAGACGAATGGGGGAGAAAACTCCTGGGGGGGGGGATAAACGCTCCTTCCTCAAGACTGCCATAAAGGAACCCAGTCATTGCACTGGATGGTTAGCTGTGTCAAAAGTTAGTTGTAAAAGAAATGGGCAATATTTGAAAAAAAAAGTTACTAATGTGCTATAGAGCTTTTAATGTCTAAGGAAACAAATTGCTGCTGGTGCCTCTTAAGGGTGTTCTGCATTACAAAGAAGGTGAGATTCTACTATTTCAAAACCAAGGAACACAAAGCATTCTGTGTGTGATAGACCGGCTAGATCTAGTCATGATATGCCTAATGGTTCCTTGACATCATTGATATGAGGTTTTATATCCTAACATATGAGAACACAAGGTTCTCCAGAAAAGCATATGAAATTAAATACACCCTCTACCCTTTGCTTCCTACTTTTGCAGAAACTGGTCCCACAAGGATGGCAAATTGTTTAGCATTTAACATAACAATTTTGATGCTTTCAGGTTTGAACCAAGACAGATCTGCTAACAGTTCCACAATGTCTGACAGTGACTTTGGGGAAGATGATGGGAGCATTTCTCAGGACCCATCCCAGCCTGGCAAGAGGAAACGAAGGGGCAACCTCCCCAAGGAGTCTGTCAAGATTCTACGGGAATGGCTGTACGAACATCGGTTCAATGCGTACCCTTCAGAGCAAGAGAAACTCAGCCTTTCAGGACAAACAAGCCTCTCTGTTCTACAAGTAAGAAACTTGGTACATATGTTTTCCCAGAAGGTGCCTCTGAAATTAAGGCTGGAGCGGGGATGGTAGGGATGAGGAGAAAGCTGGCAAAATGGAAAAACTGTTAAATAAGTGCTGGTTTTTTTACTTTCAAAATCCCCGACACAGACTAGTTGGCTTCTATTTACAGAATTTTGTACTAAAAATTAAACTTCTGAATTTCCATAAAAATCTTTGCCTTGCTTTCTACCTTAAAAGATTCACAGCTTATTATTGACATTGGATCTGAAAAACTCCTATATTTTGTGTGTTCTGAGGGACAAAAGTAATATTTTTCTGCCTCTGTAATGTTTACTATGTCCTGAAATGTGTTTGTCCAGCTTAATTAAAACAAAAGGGAACTAGTTTAGAATATAAATGTTAGAAGGGAAGCAAGTGTTACAATAGTTGTGCTTAGGTCTAATACTTAATAGTTATCTCATTGAATTGACTAGTTTGTTGTCCAAAAGAAATCTGAGGATGGTGTTAGTAGTGAATTTATAATTTGGATGATAGAATATCCAAGATTCATTCGTAACCCTGTGCTAAGGTCATAATGACACTGGTGGAATTAACTCCTGTCCCATGCTTGTAGTACTTTAGTTGTGATGGGAAGCTAATATAGAATGTGGTTGAATATTCAGTGATATTTCCAAATATAGCTTTTACCTCCAACTATTCAGTGACTCATTAAGTCATCAAACATCTGAGGCCCAATTTTCCATGAGGTGGGATATTTCAAGCACGTATCTAGATCTAGTATATAAGATGCGTCTATTCTTTAACCCTGGTTAGGATTTCAGTGGCACTATTGCAGATCCTATACTAGACCAGGAGAGGTCAAAGTGCTGTAGGGCAGAAATATAAGTGTTGATTAGTCTGTCTTTGCAGAAGCAGAGACATTATTAACCTGTCTTCGTGTTGCCTTTAAAAATGTCTTCTTATGATCTTTGTGAATGCAAAGTAGTGGGGAGAGTAGGTGTCTTTGATGGGATTTTTTTGACCAGCAAATAATTACAAGAAATGTTTGGAACTGGATAAGCAGATTTTATTTTATGCCTAACTACAGGTAGTCCTCAGCTTACAACCTTAATTGAGCACAACATTTCTGTTGCTAAATGAGAACTTTATTAAGTAAGTTTTGCCCCATGACTTTTCTTGCCATATTTGCTAAGTAAATCACTGCAGTTCTTAAGTTAGTAACATGGTTGTTAACTGAATCTGGCTTCCACACTGACTTTGTTTCTCTAAAGGTTGCAAAAGGGAATCACATGACCCGGGACACTGTAACCGTCATAAACATGAGTCAATTGTGAAGCATCCGAATGTAAACCATGTGACCAAGGGGATGCTGCAAATGGTCATAAGTATGAAAAATGATTATAAATCACTTTTTTCAGTGCCATTGTAACTTCGAACCATCAGTAAATGAACTGTTGTAAGTTGAACACTACCTGTATTTAAGGTGTAATTTAGCCATCCACAGCCATATTAATTAAAGCTTTCAGTGTTTCAGTTTTGAAGACAATGTGCTATTGAGTATACAGGAGTGTGAATGTAGCACCTGCCTGCAACGTGTGGGGCTGTGTGGCAGTTGCAGAGAGCAGATAGGCAATCCATGACACAGGATGCCCGCTTTAAGGAATTGTGGAAAAATGCTGGTTGTGTTCACTTGCAAGCTCTGAACCACAACTTTTTCTTCACATCTAAAGCACTGCTTCTTTACTTTTTGTTTGCTTTCAAATCCACCTTGGCTGCTGCTAACTGCTTATGGATGCATGCACTTTTCTTCGCCAATATTTTTGGAAGCAGTTTGTTACTACCTTTTTCCTACGACTGAGGGATTGGCCCAAAGTCAGCTGAAGTTCATGATTAAGGCAAGCCTGTCACTCACAGTCTCCCAGTTTCTAGCCTAGGGTCTTCAACACCAGCCTGGCTTTCAAGCCTTGGTATCAGCATAGAATTCAACCAACTACAATGGCAGTCTTGCCCTTTTAAATGGCTGGTGTTTTGCTTGTCCTCTTTCTTTTCTCTTCCAACTGCTTTGTGGCCTGAGATTTAAGGCAGCCAGAATATGACCCTAAATAAACCATTGGCTGAGCTCGGGGAACCAAAGTGGGCCCAAAGTTAATTCATTTTATTTCCTCATGGTAATTTTTTCTCTGTGTCTGGTTACACAGGGGAAGAGGTATGCAACTTAGAAATTCGGGGAGAATGCCAATGTAGAAATCCAGTGTAGATGCAAGCAATTTCAGCTGAAATACAGGCAGTGACAGACTCTGAATATCAGATCTGAATTTAGGTAGTTTTTTTCTGAAAACTTGCCTCCTTCTGCTTACCTTACATTTTAGCAACTTTGTGCTGATTTTCAGTCTCTACAAAACAAACCTCAAAATAAATGGAAGCTTCTTCAATAAGGCCCTTTCAAGGCTGCCCTAAGGTGGTTTTCCAAGAGTTGGCCAACTTCATAATAAACAGCGAATACTGTGGTGGACTCAATCCAGTAATATGATAAGAAGTCATGAGCTGTACTTTGTAGGATAGGTGCGAGCTGGCAACATAATATGTGTACAATAAAAATTTCTCTGCTGTGGTGCAGCTTTTCAAAAACACAACTAAAGAAGTACATCTAACCTCTGATTACAAGCTTTGGAAATAATTATAAAGGCAATTTTTTCAGATAAACTGGACATTTAAATTTTCTGGGTTGGCACTGGGGAAAGTATCTTGATGCCTAATGAATGAACATTGGTTTGATCCAACAAAGTAGAGACTGTCCAAAATATTGCTGCCTAATGGTTATGTGAATGCATGCATCCATGTAGATTTGTTGGCAATAGTGCAGAAGTAGTTTGTCATTGCCTTCTTCCAAGTGTTCGGGTCTTTTTTAAAGCCAGACCTGGAGTTTTCAGATGATCCTTGGTCTACTTTTGTGCTTGGCTGGTTCAGAATCCAGTGTTGCTTCAATAATTATTATTTTACTTATTTTTTAATGCTCCAATTCAGTAATCATTATGTTTTCCAGATTGGAGTGGACAGTAGCACAGTTTTCTTTCTCTGATCAGATTCTAAAGATGTAGGAGAGCAGGTTTCGTTGATAGACGAAGAAGAGGAAAATTTCTGCTCTTTCTCAACCCCCCCAACCCCACTGTCCAATTAAATTTCTGTCACTAAACACTGTAGAGTAAATTTTGAGAGTGTAGTGAGGATTGGGCAGGAGGGACAGAAGTTACAGTTCTATTAATGTGAGCAGATTTAGGATTCTTCAGCTGTGAATTCAGAATTCAGGCTCAATAAACGTGACCATTTTGAATTCCAGGTGAGATGGCAGAACTATAATTTATACCCACTTTTCTATTGTTAAGGGACCAACATGGCTAAAAAAGGAAATAAATTGAGCTAAAACCCTCAAACCAGCTTAAGTGTTGCTGAACAGAATGGTTCAGGCCCCTTTCTTGAAAAGGGAGAAAGTAGGAGGCTAAGTGAAACTCCTAAGGGAGTGCATTCCAAAGATTGGGAGTGATAGAGTGGAAAGATTGCTCCTTCATGCCCCAAGAATAGCCTCTGAAATCTGGACAGATGCATAGTAAGATAGGAGAACCTGTCACTCAGTCAGGCCCTAAACTGTAAAGACCTTCAGAGGTTAAAACCAGTATCTTCAATTGTGCCTTGAAAGCACTCATTAACCAGAGAGGTCTCCTTGTAGAGTATAATGTTATCCCCAACACATTCAATCCTTTGGCAGGTGTACCCATTGAAGTTTCTGGACACTTTTCAACTCACTGCAGGCACTGACAATTATTTGATGGAGCCACATGGATTAAAATGCTTCAGGCATAGATTGGTATATTACCTATATACCAGATTTTATTTCATCCTTTTTTTTCCCACTGAAGAGAAACTGGCTGATCATGACATTAGATCTAGCAGTTCCTACTAGGGAATCTAGTACTTTACTGCTTTTCTGTCAGTATTAGTCATACTATACAGGGTTATAGAAACTCGCATTTTATAAAATAAAGGGTGGACTATTTTGTTTATGTTATAAATTTGTAGGGTAATTAAAATACTATGAAGAGCTCTAAATGAGCTTTCCAGCCTGGTGAAATACATATAAGCAAAGCAAGTACAGCTTTGCACTGTGATATATATACAGAGAGGATGTGAAATGGACTACTTGACCAGAAAATATATGTGGTGGTTATGGTAAGCGTCTCCATAAAAATATCAGCCATGCAAAGGAAGAAACAAAGGAAGGATTGATTTTCTCCTGCAATGTTAGCTTAGTTTACTTGTATTTCCTAAAAAAACTTAATTCTAATTCATGTGATACATTTCTGTTTGAGATGTCCAAATAGACAGCCTTGTTCAACAAATAGTTGGTGGTAGTCCATGTTAAGTAGGCTGTCTTTGCAATCGCAGTAAATTTCAGGCCTAACTTAATAAAAGAAAGTGAGTACAAGGCTTGATAGTAGGTTATATGGGCAGTGCACACAGCATTCTCCTTGTTATAGAAAAGGCTAAAAAAAATGTTATTAATTATAGAATCCTATTCATTCCCGAAGTGTAGGATATAGTTAATTGCTACTAACTAAATTGAAATTTCTGCGCCAACTTTTAACTCTGATTTAAATTGGCTTTCTATAATAACAGCCCTATAATATCTTAGCCATAATGCCCAATCAAGCTGCAATGTGGACTTTATATTATTGTAAAATTTAGGATGATTATCTCTAACTTTTGGCATTTCATAATGAATAACCTTCTCTAGAATGACATTTTTGTAAACCTCTTATCCTTTCTGATGTATAGTTGGAAAGTGGAATTGTAGCCTTGTCTATTATTACATTTGCTTTCTCATTCTAGTTCTTTGGCTCTACAAAAAAAGATATATTGGGATTGCAAACAAACAAACAAAGGTGGAACTGACTTAAGCATATATAAGGCTATAATTTGGTTTATTTGGGTTTGATTATACAAAATGCATAAAGTCCGCTATTGTATTTTGCAGTTTATATTTAATGTCAAATTGATTATATGATCCCAAGTTTCAAACAACATGGTTAAATCACATCTTAAAGTAATGTGCAATTAGGGCCAAATTAGCTATTTTGAGATGTATAGTTTATATTGGAGTCTTTAAAAATGGGCAACGTTTGAACTATTTATCAAATTTAGCCACCACCCATCTCACTATCTAAGTAACTCTGGGCAGTTTGCAGATAAAAAGTCATAAAATCATATAAAAGATATAGTTAAAACAAAATTAAAACAAAATGGCAAACAGATAAAAGCAAAGATAAAAGATAAGTTATCCTACACTTATGCCAATTGTACTACCAAATTATTAGTTTCAGCATGATAAGCAAGAGTTAGCATGTTTAACTTGTATTATTCTAGACTAAACTAGTAAAGGAACAGCAGTAATGGTGCTGCTTTATGCTTTTGGTGTGCTGGGAAAAAAAATAAAGACTACTATTCCAAGGAGCTTACAGTCAACCATTTCCAAGATAGCCAAGAAGAGCACAATGTTATAAGAACACATAAGTGTAATGCAGATCTCAGAGGCTCATCCTAGTTCCTGTGTGTGTTTTAATTAATTTCGTTTCCGAGCAACTTGGTATTCCATAGTTTTGGTGACTTTTACAGCAGACAACTACCTTTCCCCATATAACAAGGATCACTTGGGTGTTTGACTTGCTGAGGAGCCAGTAGCATTCCTGAGGGTGTTCTGAGCTTCCTTTGACAGTTTGTTCCCATCTCTCCCCACTGTCTCAAGTCCAGCACACTCTCAGCCGAGATCTAACTGCAGAAGAATGCTTACTCTGTTCTGCGTAGCTTACTGGGAGTACAGATACTCTGATAACAAGTTTCAGCTCTTGCTTGTAGGCAGAAAAAGAGTTTTTGCTTGCTGCAAACTATTAAGATAGTCAAGGTCACTTTTTGTAATTCTAAAAGTAGGATAAGACTCTCTCCCTCTATATATATATATGTGTGTGTATGTATGTATGTGTGTGTGTGTATATATATATATTGCTCTATATTGCTCAATATTGTTCAATAACATGTAGTGGGATGGCCCTCTTTTTTCATGCAATGAAGTTTGCATTTCAGGAATTTACCATCTTCCAATTGGTTTAAGTATATGGATTCAGAAGTTGAGCTCTGGATTTGCTGTTGCTGCTAAAAGTTTGTAAAGCAAAATTATTCATTATTTCTTTAGAAGCTTTGTAACTTTAGAGTGCTACAGTGGAAGTCGATGAGGGTGCTCTAAATAAATTAGAAAGTCTATTAATGTGGATGCCTAACATGAAATTGATTTAATGCTTTGGAAGTGATAAAATATACAGATAATTGACCACTCTTCTTAAATTGTACTATCATCCTTTAATTTCCTACCAGATGTTGCTAGTTTAGTGTCTCTTAAGTACGATGTCTCAAGGGTCAACATTTATAGGGATCTAGATTGGAGATTTAAAAAAAATGTCTCCTTCTGTGTACATAAGAGATTTAAAAGAAAAAAAGAGAGGGATTCCCTCTTTTTTAAAAAAAATCTGTCTTCCAGATGTGTTTGGCCACAACTCCCAGCATGCTGAAGAAAAATGGCTGATAACTGGGAATTCCAGAAAATGTATTGCCAGCACATTTACTAGATGGAAATCTTGAGGATGTATATACAGTATGCTAGTGTCCTAATTTCTCTAAATCACTTTTTAAGATTGAGGTTAAATAAGTGTGTGTGTCTGTGTAGAAAGTGATGGGAGAGAAATGAACTATGGTGAGCTGATAATTGTATTGATGGCCCTTTGGCAGTAAAGAGGGACCCAGGAAGAGAGCTCACATTTGTTAACAGAAAGTCTGTGACACATAACCACATATTTGGAATCTAGAAGAAATGAGGTGACAGCCTATGTCTTATTTTGAGTATTTTGGCCATTTTTGCGAGGATTGTGCACACTGGTGCGTTGCTGCCGGTTCAGACTGGCTCACCCATACCAGTAGTTCAAACAACCGGCTGGGCCTGCCCCCTCTCTGCCCCAGTGCTATCCCATCCTATATATCTGGCTTGCTCACCTACGCAGCCTAGCTGCTTTCCGCGCCTCACCTGCTCTACTCATTGCAACTGCCGGGCACAGGAAATCCCCATGTTTTTGCAGCCATCGCAAATGGAGGGGGTGTGCGCGGTCTCACATTTTCGGTTCTGCACTATGCGGGTTGTTACAGTATGTGCAGCCCACCTCTGGTTGTGCATGCTTTAAAATGATTTAATGAATTTTATATGAGCAAAGCATCTTTCTGCTATTCATAACGTCTTTTTTTTTTTAAGTTTCTGGGCAAAAAGAGGTATTTTTGTTTTAAGATGTAGAATATTTTAATAATTGGATTCCTGGTGGAAAAGCCTGAAGGGGCAACCCCCCCGCCCCGCCCCACCCCCCCCGGCTGCTTCAATGAATAGCGGAGAGGTACAGTGTTTGACAAGCCGTGAACCTGGAAACTCAGAATGACCAGTTCATTTTCAAAACTGCATCATTTTGAAAGTTTATATCTTTGCAGCTGCATAATATAATGATACAAAAGGTGAAAGGAACTTTGTGGTAACGTGTGCCCTTGAGGGAGAAATTTTCAGCACGGTTGATTTGAAAAAGATAAGTCAAATCTCCTTGATTTATATTTCCATAATTGTTTTCTTTGACGCGTGCATGCATTTCCATTGCGCTTTCAAGAGGAGAAAAATTTGTATGGCACCCTAATGTATGTATGAAACAAATTGCATAACTACCTGCTCTGCCTCCCAAGATTCTATAAATTCACTTCTTATGGCATTACATAACTGCTGATCTTTTGGCAATCGATCTATAATATTACTAACTGGTTAGATTGAAATGTCTTTGCTTGTTTCAAAGGATACAATTGTGCATGCTTCTGCTGTTCAAATTTATGTGTTGCAAATATTCTGTAGGATTTTGTAGGAGCTTGTTCAAATTTGGGATAGGTTTGGCAATACATAAGGACCTGTATCATGGTAGGTTTAGTGTTTTGGAAGAAATAGAAAATCATAACAGTTATCATTGAAATGGTATTATGGCTTTTTATATTTGTAGCCTGGAAGTCAAAGTTGCAATACATTTGGAGAATGACAAGTTGGGGAAAGTTTTAAAAAAGTGACCTTTAATTTGGTGTGCTGATATCCTGTATTTAGCCGAGTTTTTCCTCTTGACTCCTTTTGAAGATATTTTTTTGCAGAAGCAACTCAAAAAATGTCCCCTGTTCATATTGGAAATATTAATGACTATGAAAGAAACAGTCTGAAGACTATTTTTTCATCTCACAGGGGAGGGGGTATTTGTGTTTCAGTGTTGCTTCTGGAGAGTCTTTGCAATTTTATTCATTTACTGCCAACTTTGATGTGTTTAATGGATTGATGTGCTGCCATCTGCCATCGGTTGATACTCAAGTGGCTCAGAATTCCATGATGTGAAAGCTTGGAGGGGGTGAAATACCACTGAGACCCAGTGCACTGTATTTATATACATTTATAAACAAAAAAATGCCTCATATAAGCAGACTGAGAATACAACTAGAGTATAACCCAGTACAGCAAACTCAACATGATGATATGAGAAAGGACTCAGCTCAAATGTATAACAAGATTCTGTATGATTTGCCAGTGGAATCATCAACAGGGCCATGAGATTGAGGCAAAGAAAGAAGATGCTAGAAACTATTGCTTTACTTTGCACCCTGCCGCCTTCCTGTTGTGAGGGCTTTAAAAAAAAAAACTTCAGGGAACAAATTTAGAGCCACATTGATGACCTGGATAAAAAGTATGATAAATAATATTGGAAGTCTTCCAGAAAATAACACCATTAATATATATCAGCCAGTTAGTATATTTTAACCGTTTTCTCTCCCTGCAATAATTTAAATTGCCTTTACTTGCGTGAAATTATTCTCTTGGGAGGAAAACCATCCAGGAATATGACATCAAGAACATGACATCTGTAGGCTTCCTCAATTGATCTCTTGGGAATTTGGGGAATGGAGATCCCATTGCATGAGGGGACACCGGTCTTGGGGAATAAGTGGTCTTACATAGGAGACAGAATATACAAAAATAAGCTGTGAGTGGGTGGGTATAAATATTCTAGCTAGCAGCATTTGTATTCTATGCCAGAATAAGAACTATTCTGGTCTATACAGTTTGGTAAGAATAAACTTGGTTCTAACTAGAGACAGCTGTAGTTTTATAGTCCGGTACTCTTTCTGTCAAGTGAAAATTGGGCTTTGCTCATAAGAATATAATTATCTTAGTGGATCTTGTACATGTTATACCAGTTGTAAGTATTCTGTGTCCCACATTGGCCAGTAATGTGTCTTTAGGAAGTTCATAGTTCTGGACTGGAAGATAGCACTCTTTTCATTATTCCTTCCTAGCACCTGGTATTTATAATATGCAAGGTGCAGTTTTGGTCACTGTGCTTACTAATAGCCATTGGTAGCCAGATTCTTTGCTATATTTCTATAGTCGCCATTTAAAATACCTAATTTGGTGTCTATCTCCCCATCTGAGGTTATGTTACATCATGCATTCAGTAATCAATGCATGTCTTATCAATCCTGAATTACCTCAGATTTAGTTGCACTTGAATGAACATAAATTCTGCTAATAAAACTTTTCGCTATTTACACTTTGCACACCATATACAATTGCTTATAATTCTAATATATCCCTTCTTCCAAGACCAATCCCCTAATTTCTGTAGTCTTTCACAGCAAGCTGATGTTGGCTGATCTCAAAATCTTAATAAGGCAGAGATACCTTTCCCAAGAAATGCAAAGGCTGTGGGTCAGAATTGGCTAGGTAGAAATGATAACCTGGAAGCAGAGTGGACCACCTGCAAATAGCTTAGATGCGTCCATGAGTCATCTGGCATTGAGTTTGATTTGAAGAAGGCTTTACCATTGAACAAAAAAAGAATTGCCATACAGGTTCCTTTGATCTCAAACCAATTAAGAAATCTATCTCTTTGTAGATAAATTGTATGAAGCAAACTTTGGGCAGGCAGTTTTTGTTTTTACAAAACCAGCCTTTGGTTGAAAGTAATAAATAAGATGTCAAATTAAGACTGAAAAGAAATAGACTAGAACTTTGAAGGTGTGTGATCATAAGCTGGCCTATACAAAGGAAACAACCAACATACTTTTTATTCACTTTTCAACATATCTGCTGTGAGAGAAGGTATGCCAGGAATCTTGGAAGAAATCTTCTGTGCTTTTACCCTGTGCTGGCTGGGCAGATCCCAGCTTGTAACACAGAAAAAGAGAAATTCAAATGACAAACTGAATAGCCTTATTCTTGCCCCTCAAAGTGAAAACAGGTGGAAGGAATGCAGAATGTTTCAAACCTGCATTGTTTGTCTTGTAATCATGGTGTTACAATCATAAACTCTTTCTATTCTGAGCTGGAAGTGTTTTCTATTTTCTTTTGCAAAACTTCTGTCTATTGCAAGGAATCGTGAAAGTATGTTCAGAGTTCTTAAAGCTTTCTTGGATGCAAAATAAATTGTAAATGGTGCTTGTTAGTTGCTTTTTTTCAATAATTTTTACATTATTTTTCTTTTTAACACATTGTCTCATTGCGCGAACAAAATTGTTTCCAGGCATCACTTACATCCATCCAATTCATCATTATTCACATCCCTGCTTCTTATTTTAATCTTTTAACAATTAAAATC
>JANHGC010003949.1:28562-40202 GCA_027560395.1 Boaedon fuliginosus | reverse complement strand
ACCTTGAAGGAAGCTGATTATCTGGATCCTTTACAGTCCGGGTTCAGACCCAGGTACAGCACTGAGATGGCATTGGTCGCTCTAGCGGATGATCTCTGGCATGCCCGGGATGGGGGAGTTTTCTCTGTC
This sequence comes from Boaedon fuliginosus, assembly GCA_027560395.1. Lineage (NCBI taxonomy): Eukaryota > Metazoa > Chordata > Lepidosauria > Squamata > Lamprophiidae > Boaedon > Boaedon fuliginosus. Next base: position 40,073 of record JANHGC010003949.1, on the reverse strand, counting down.
CTGGTGCTTCTTGACCTCTCAGCGGCTTTCGATACCATTGACTATGGTATACTTCTGGGAGGCTTAGGGGGTTGGGAGTGGGAGGCACCGTGTGATGGTTCTCCTCCTATCTCTCAGGCCACACCCAGTTGGTGTTGGTAGGGGGGAAGAGATCTAGTCCGAGGTCCTTGCCTTGTGGGGTTCCTCAGGGTTCAGTTCTGTCCCCTCTTCTATTTAACATATACATGAAACCGCTGGGTGAAATCATTCGATGGCAGCGGGTAGGGTATCATCAGTATGCTGATGATACCCAATTGTACATCTCTGGCCCGGGACAAACTAGTGATGTTGTTGAGGTGATGTCCCAGTGTCTGGAGGATATGAGGATCTGGATGGGTACTAACAGACTCAGGCTCAACCCTAACAAGACCAAGTGACTGTGGATGTTGCCCCTCCCATGGTTCAGTTGATTGTCCATCGTTGATGCTGGGGGGAGAAAAATTGCTCTCCTCAGAACGGGTGCGCAACTTGAAGGATTCTCCTGGATCCACAGCTGCAATTAGATCATCATTTGGCAGCTGTGGCTAGGGAGGCCTATGCACAGGTTCACCTGTTGCATCAGTTGCACCCCTTCCTGTACTGGGAGGCTCTTCTTACAGTCGCTCACGCCCTTGTCACCTCTCGATTGGATTACTGTAATGCGCTCTACATGGGGCTGCCCTTGAAGAGCACTCGGAGGCTTCAATTGGTCCCAAATGCAGTCATGTGAATGATTAAGGGTGTACCTCGGTGCACCCATAAAACACCTGTCTTCCGTGAGCTGCACTGGCTCCCAGTGGTCTTCCAGGTGCAATTCAAGGTGCTAGTAACAACTTTTAAAGCCCTTCATGGCTTAGGAGCGGTTTACCTTCGAGACTGCGTCTGCTACCTCATGCCTCCCAGCGCCCAGTTAGGTCCCACAGAGTTGGTCTACTATGGGTCCCGTCAGCTAGACAATGTCGGCTGGCAGGGCCCCGTGCTAAAGCCTTCTCTGTGGCAGCGCCGGCTCTTTGGAACCAGCTGCCCATGGAGATCAGGACCATCCCCACCTTGTTTGTGTTCCGCAAAGCCACTAAGACCCCCCCCATTGAATGAATTGAGTGTATGTGTTTATGACTTTTAACTGTATTACATTGTATTTTAACCATTGGTGTTAGCTGCCTTGAGTTCCCCTTGACTGGGGAAGAGAGGTGGGTATAAATCTAAACAAACAAACAAACAAACAAATAAATAAATATCTTAAATATTAAGTATGCTTTCAGATTTGTAGGAAGATTTTGGGTTAAATTTTGTACATGTAGAGGTTGTTCCAGCCTCTGTTCATTAGGAATTTATTGAAGCATACAATTTGATCAAAGATGCCTAAATGTTTGTATACAGCTGTACGGTAGATGTTGGCTACTTTCTTTTAATGCATATAGAATTTTAGGTTTTAAACTTTTTTTTTCCAGAAAATCACATTTCAGAAATTGGCATTTTCTATGAATAACTATCTGATTCCAGACAAGCATTTGTTCCCTCTAATCTTGGCTAATACCGAATGGCTTTCTGACAGGCAAGATTTATTTTTTTCATGGTTTTTTTTAAGGTACACTTTTTGGCAGGACCCCATGCTAATAAATCAACACAAGAGCCAACAACTATTTTTTACATGTACCTTATTTTTTTCTCCTCCCCAAGACTTATTTTTGAACACTATATCTTATATTTTTAGGGTTTTAATTTTTTGAAGAATTTTATTGTAGCAGGTTTTAAATGATTTTATTGTGGCAGGGAACAACAGTTATGGTGAAAGATCTCTCTGTTGAAAGGATAACAACAGTGTTGATACTCTGGAGCCCAAAGTGCTAGCACATGTATTTATGAGTTTTTAATGTATTTACTAAGAAAACCTGGACTGAAATCAAACACATTTCTCACTCGCTGTTTGAAAAGAAAAGTGTTCCGATGCAAAATAGAACAATTGTGTATGGGGCCACAAATATTCTAAACCAGTTTGAATAAACTGACCAGAAGTATAACTCAGTTCTACATAGTATGATAAGGCCTCCTGTCTATTACAGGATGTCTTTAACCACAAGTGGAAAATCTGGATTAAGAAACCCACACAAGTTCCAGTATTCCATCTTCATTGGTGCTGCTATTATGATTCACAATAATTTGTTTCTACATTTTCAGTATTTTAAAAAAATCATAACTTTATATTAAGGATCTTATGCTTCCCGTAGATATACCTACAAGAGAAATCTATCTTACGTTATCTATATATACAGGAATTATCAGGCAGAAAACACAGATGGTTTTTGAAGTGTTGACACATTTGTATTCAGCACTGGAAAGAGAAAATTCTAAAGTAGTTTGTAAATTTACAACAATTTACAGTATTTACAGTACTGTAATTTACAGTAATTGTTACAATGTAAAGAAGGACAGATTCAATTATTTCATATAATTAAGAGAACCAATTAAAAGCCAAATCATTCACAGTAGTGAACAAAGTACATATAGAAAAAAGCACAATATAAGGAAAATAACTTTTATATCTGTCACACTTGTCTTTGTTAAAAGCAGCCAATGACTTACAGTTTAATCATGCTCACTTTGGCAGCATATCTACTTATTTATTTAATCAAGCCCAGCTGAGATTGTGAATCTACTCCATCTTGTTGTAGTATGACTCCTGATTGTACTTTACAATCATTCCATTTGCATGTAACCAGCTTTCTAGATATGTTTTCAGTATTGCTTTATTTAATGGATTATATGCTTAAAAATAAACAAACTGGGAAGTAATGGACACAAGAATTAAGTATCTACTAACTGGGAAAGCTTTGATTAAAATAATTTTAAAATATTAGGATTTTTGCTTTTTTTGCACACTAAACACACTTTGAACATTGAGAGTATATTTTAAGTGCTCTTATAAAATGGCTGCTGTGGATGTGGCCAATAATAAAATATGCATTTACTGGAAGGCAAACCACTGAGGCTGGTCCTCACCATCTCCTTCAGTCTCTCATGTTGGTCTTCAATGCTTATTTGTGTTTTTCAAGACAAATATTAAGGTGTTGATTAGGCCTGGGAGAGACCCAGATTTATGTTCCTGCTGTGGAACCCAGTTCATGACTTTGGACCTGTCATTTTCTCTAAGCCCAACTAAATTCACAGGGTCTTTACAGGGCTATAAAGATAAAATGAAGGGTAATTCTGTGTACATCACCTTGACAGGAAAAGTTGTAAAAATAAATGTGTAACCCAGAAGCTTGTAAATTAAGATAATTTACAATTAAGACAAATTAGTTATAATTTAATTAATTTAATTTAATTAAGATAGAGTGGCACTGTTTTTTTCATCATTTTATTTATTAAATTTATATGCCAGCCATCTTTCTATCCAGAGCAATTCATACCAGCTTCCATGTAAAATAAAATCAGCAAGGTATGGAGGCTAATAATGTGTCATTTGATTCTAGGAACTGAGTCTTGCATTATCAAGTATATATTCTCAATCATACCCAAGTTTACATATGTCAAACTCATTCAGCTTTCATCCTGAAAGAGCTTAATGCTTTCATACAGCATTCTATTTTATTCTCTGAAACAGGAGAATGCAAGTAACACACATTCTAAAGCCCACTATTCCAAGAATTTTAAACTAATGAAAACCACTTATCTCAATGATCACACAAAGATAGCGTTCATACATCCCGCATCTTAGCCATAATATGGTTTGTGTGTTTGTGTGCGTGTGTATGTGTGGGGTTGCTTTTGTAAGTCTAGGTGGCTTATTCACCAACTATTTTAAATAATTCATAACACATAAGCAACATGCGAAGCTAACTCAGATAATGTTATTATATTCTTGCTTTAGTGATTAAACTATGAAGCTAATCACAACTATTAGGAAATAAATTCAGTGAAAATTTACCTCAGATTACTAATGTGTATTTGATATCAATATCTCCTGGATAAAATATAAATCTGCTAGTGATAAATTGCTACTTTCCTAAATTTCCTCGGCACAAAACAAAGAATATAATATGCAGATTATTTGAAATGAAAACAAAGACCATTAAAATAAGTTACATGGCAGTTCACATGGGCAGCTATTCATTTTTCTTTAGGAAAATGAACAATATTCTTCATGCTGAATGGATTGATCTCGGGTGGGTGGGTGAATGGAGTGTTCAATCATTTAATTATGTAAACCATGCAGTCACCCTACAACACTACTGGATGATTCCTGCTATCTTCCAGTGATGTTAGGCATTCCTTTCGCTGCTTGCTCTTTCTTTCTAAGGAAATGCAAGTATTTGAGGAACAATGACTCACTTTAAACAGAACTGCCAAATATAGGCAACTACTATAGCTAAGTATTATAAAGCTGTAATTCTTTCTTGTTAATCCACCTTCTAATCCAAAATCCTATTTTTTAATCCAAAATCCTACTTTTATCATGTATGGTTATTGTTGTTTCACACATAATTTGCCAACATGGAATAGATATCCAGCTTCTTATTTAAATAATGCAACACAGTTACCGAAAACACTTGGAAATTATGTTAATCTCTCAGTGACTACTGGCCCTAACCCAGAGTTTTCTTGGCAACAGTTCAGAAGCAGCTTCCCGCTGCCTTATATTGGAAGTATTTTGACTTCCTGATCTAATATACAGGCCCAATACAAACTCAAAAGATACTGGAGCCTTAGGTATAAAATTGAAAGTACAGATTTTATATGATTCAATAAAAAATTCTGAAATATATTTCAGAATGCATAAATGAGGTTTAGGTTAGATTTCAAAGAGCCTTTGCATGATAATCTCTTAAAATAATCCTTCACTCATCACTAGGATCAAAGAAATGAATATAGTTTTCTAAATTTATATAGTGGATTGATTCCACTTCAGATGAAAATCTACAATTCCCAGCTAAGCAAAGTGTCTGTCTGATTCTCTAATTATCTGTCATTATCAGTTCTAAGCAGAACTGGTTCAAGCCCTTCTTGAACATCTTTTGGTCATCTACAAATCTCTAAATCTAACCCATAGTTCTAAGTTTGGTTTTGCTTTTTCACTGCTCCATTCACTTAGAGGCCATCTTCTACAATACAACTCTCATAATGTAAACATTACAAGTTAAAACCATTAAAATAAAGTTAAAGCAATTAAAAAGTTAACAATTAAACAGAAGACCAGTAAACAAGGGGTTATAGATTCTAATCTTTCTCTAAACCTTTCTTTCTTGTCAGAGAGAACATAGATTTTTTTTCCTGGGAACTCCCATAATACGATGTAGCTACTGTTTGAGGTTATGGAGTGTCTATATTCATTTTGTGTTATAAGAAAGGGCTCCTCATCATAAGATTTATCACTGTCACCCAGAAATAATAATAACCACAAATATGAAACAAGAGTATAGAGGTAGTGGCATAGTAATTAGCCTGTTTTATTAGGACTGAGGAATTCTAAGTTTAAATTCCCACCTAGATATAAGCATGAATTTCCTTTAACATGATCATGACCAGTTATCTATCAGATAACCTACTTTATGGGATGCCTATACAGATAACCGACAAAGGAAAACCATGAACCTGGAGGAAGAAGAGAACATATAGCCTTTTCTAGACTAAATTAATCTGGCTCGGAGTATAACATATAAAATTAAATTAAAGGGTTAAAGGATGACTTACAAACCAATATATAAAACGAATGGGTTACTAGTTAAAGAGTTACAAAACAATGTAATTGCAGAAAGTAATTTTAAAAAGTAAATCCTCAGAATTATAAACTAATCAGAAACCACTTAGCACTTATTTAATCACCTATCCACCAAGGCTGCAATTCAATAACACTTCCTTTAAAGACCACCACATCCATTATTAACAAACTGGTTTATGATTTCTTCTTTCCCTGACAACCCCCCACAAAAAGGATACAACTAAAAAAGGAGTGGGAGGATATGTTCTTTTTTCTTTTTTTGCTAATTTGTTGATTTAAAAAAAGAAAGAAATGCTTCAGAGGTGAGGGACATTAGCAACAGTCTTTATTACCCTTTAAACAAGCGAGCAGAACAAACAGATCTAACTTTTTCTCCATAGCTGTTTACAGATACCAATGATTATTTAATCACATCACCAGTGAATTGGCTTTGTCCCAACTATGATTCATCCTAACCACAAGATCAGAGAATCCTTTTTTGGATGCTTTGAGAGAAAAGCTGTTGGAGGGACTGAAAAAGTTACCTGTAGGCTATAAATTCTCACACATTGATCCTATCTAATCAGTTCTAGGAAAATTCAATAAGGTATGCTCTATAACTGCATACCTTACTATATTCTTACACCTTGCTACTTACACCTTGCTATATTCTGAAGAGTGGTTTAGTCTGAAAGTCTGCAACTTGTGCACAACCATACAAATTTATAAAGATCATGCAATTACCTTTTCTGCCTTTAAGTCACTGCTTTCTCAACCTTTTAACTGCTTTTAAATGTTGCTCTATGTTTTTTTAAAAAATTAAACTGTAATTCTGCCCTGATAACAGGAAGCTAAAGAGCTATATAGAAGTCTAACTCATACACATCATCATCTTGATCCCCGTTTTTCACTCAGATACTGTCCATACATAGTCTGAAGCCAAACACCACTTTTCTTAAAAGAAAAAGTGGATAAACTCAAGAATTCAAACTAAATCTGTTGTTTTAGTGAGTGCTGCTTTATTGAATATCATCCTTGATTTTTATTTATTTGTTTCTAAATAGCTGTTGTGCAAAGTTTTGATTGTTTTATTGTATGCTGCCCAGAGTTATTAGTTTGAAATGGACAGCCATATAAATCTAATGAATAAATAAAGAAATACATATTTCACATGTTTAACATTAAATTCAGGGTACTGTATTTTAAACTATTTCCAGCTTGCAAGCAAGTAGCCAAAGTTTTAAACTTTGGCTGGAATGTCTGGGAAACTAAACCCTAAGAATAATTAATCAAAGCACTCATACAAAATTGCCAATTTTGACCTTAGTGTTGTCAAAATGTTGTTACAATAAGCCAGTATTTTGAATAGCATAGTATAGCACTATTTTCAATAGGCAACATTATATACAGAAGAGATACAAGTAAGACAAAGTATGGCAAATGAATTAAAGCATGAGATAAGAAAAGGAAACATAGCTAACACTAGCTTACACCAACACTGTTCCCTGTATCTCTTCATATCCCTTCTATATTTGCAAAGTAAATTTATTTACACTATGCCCGTATAGTCTCTAAATTAAATATTTAATTTATATAACTACTCATCTATGTAAGATCCAAGTTTGAAAAGAAATACACATAACGAGTTAAAAAGGAGGGTTTTAGTTGCATTTGTGGCTTACTGGCCAAGATGGACTAGCAAGGACACAGATACTGACACAGATACTACAAAAGTGATAATCTATTCAATACCTTCTCCCTAATTAAAAAAAAAGTGTCAAGTGAAAGCATAGGTAATGCAGCCTTTATTGAGATTATGTTTGCATACTATGCTGAGCTATAATGCGATGTGTTCAGTCTTTATTTAGCATATAGTATGAAATTGGACAACATGACATATTCACTAGGGCCATGTGGAGAAGGGAGAATCTGATTCAGAAAACAGATAAGTGTACCTGTCAGGAATTAGTTAAATGAAACTTGCCTTTTCCTAGATTCCCATGGTTGCTTTCTATAGCTTATTCTCAGGAAAGGGTGCCTTTAGTTTAAGGTGTACCTGACAGGGGGTACATATACACAAAGACTCTGTTGGTACTTAACATCCTAATACCTGCAAAGCCCTTAATAGTTATTAAGCAAAAAAATGCTATGACATGTAAACCAAGTCGCAGTCTAGCTGGAAGCATCAGAATAGCTTTTAAGAACATAAGGCACAATGACAGCAGAAGTGAAGGGTCTATTCATGCAATACTTGTTATTCAGGAATTACGAGTTTTGAGAATGCTGGGATCTCTTCTTCACCATTGGAAGAAAGGATGAAAAGATGTTATGAATCAATCTGAGCAGGGTATTTCTTTAATCACCTAATAAACTCATCCTCTTTTTCAGTTCTTCTGATCTCTTTGATATATTCCAGTGGGAACAATTCAGCCACACAAGCAGAACATGCTGCATTTGTTATTTCTTACTCTCAATAGGAAATGTGGCTGGGAACTAAGATTTTAACTTGAAAAATCTGTTGGAAAGCTGGGAGAGATAGTATAATCCATCAACAACCCACTGTGCTTTATCTGCTTTTAAGTTGCATTAGGGAGAAACTGAGCTGAAATGTCTCAAAACTAGCATGTCAAACAAGAAATGTTTCCTGAACTGATGTATTTGCAATGTGCGGAACTTTTATATATATTTTATACACCAAGGCAACCTCTATGAGGATTCTCTTTCATGTTATCCCCACAACAACCATCATGCAAGGAAGGTTGGGAAGAGACAGTGACTAGATCAACATTCCCAATACATTTCTGTAGCTCAGAATGGATTGCAGATGATGTCTTCCCAACCCTAATCCAACACCCAACTCTGTATCATATTCCCACCTGCTTTCTAAAGAACTGAAGACACTTAATCCTCAAAGCTTCCAACTGCAGTTTATGTTATAGATACAAAGTACACATTATTCTAGAAAATTCATTTCAAACATAAATGTTTAGGAGTCAATCTTGCCTATGGCAACACTTACAATAGCATTTCATACAATCGTCCAGACTTCTGATTAATATTTTATTAGCACAGAGGGTGGCAATTATGAGATTTCAATTGCTGGTTTCCATATAAGTTTTCATTTAATATATTAAAGCTGAAACACTATATACAGGTAGTCCTCCATTTATGACCACAATTGAGCCCAACATTTCCATTGCTAAGCAAGACAGTTATTAAATGAGTTTTGCCCCATTTTATAACCTAACTTGCCACAACTGTTAAGTGATTCACTGCAGGTGTTAAGTTAGTAACATGGTTGTTAAGTGAGTCTGACTTCCTCACTGATGTTGCTTGTCAGAAAGTTACAAACGTTTGTTTGTTTGTTTGTTTATTACATTTTTATGCCGCCCAACTCCTGTAGGACTCTGGGCGGCTTACAACATGGATAGCAATAGCACTTAGATGTAATATACTGCTTATCAGAGCTTTACAAAACTCCCAAGTTTTGAGTCATCTTATTGCCCCCAAACAATCTGGGTCCTCATTTCACTGACCTTAGAAAGGATGGAAGGCTGAATCAATCTTGAGTCTGGGGATTCGATCTGACAACCTACTGAACAAATCAGCAGGGACTGCAGAGCTGCATTTAAGCACTGGGCCACCGAGGCCCAAGTTGTTCACATGACTTTGGTAAATTGCAACCTTCATAAATACATGCCAGTTGCCAAGTGAACATGTGACCATGGGGATGCTGCAATGGTTAAGTATGAAAAACAACCATAAGTCACCCTTTTTAGTACCACTGTAACTTTAACAGACACTAAACAAATGGTTGTAAGTCAAGGACTACCACTGGATCTTACGTCTGAGTAAGCACATACAGAAGAATACAGCATACAGATGTAAAATGGCTGAAAAGTGGCTTTCTTACAATATTCAGAACACAGAGATTTTTAGCTTTTACAAAAACAATTTACAATTTTCTACAAAAAATGTAGCTTTTCCAGGATCACCTCACACAGGTCTGCAGGCATATACTTCAAACTGAAATGCTCCCACAAACGAACAAAATGTTAAAAAGTTATGATATTTATGTAGTTACTGACCAAGCACATTTAAATTATATTAATGTAACCAAAATATCTGTACAATCCCCAAGGCATGTCACAACTTTTGAGTACCCTTGTTTGGAAATTTAAGGTTGAAAATTTTGACATGCCCTACAGCAGGGGTGTCAAACTCAAGGCCCAGGAGCCAGATCCGGCCCATGGGGCTTCCCTGAAAACAGCGAAGGACCAGTTCATGGTGCCTCCGCCAGAGAAAATGGAATTTGGGAGGATCACGCACAGTCCTCCCGAGCTACGTTTTCATTGGCAGAGGGTTGCAGGAGGCTGTCCCAACTGAAAACAGAGCTCATGAGGGATGTGCATGCCCTCCCTCTGAGCTCTGTTTTTGCTAGCAGAAGGTTGCAGGAGGCCATCGCAGCCAAAAATCGAGCTCAGGAGCCCATTTTCGCTGGCAGAGCACTTGGGCCATAACAGGTGCTTCCCCAACATGAGTGACATCATGCTGGCCATGACCCTGGCCCCCAAAGTCAAACACAACCCTGATGCAGCCCTCAATGAAATCAAGTTTGACACCCCTGCCCTACGGGGCCCCATATGCAATTATTAAAATCTGCATTAACTCCCGGTAATACTTCAGTAATGTCCTGCAGTTATACTGTACATTTTAATGAAATTTATTTGGAAAAGATGGTTTCCAGACACCTGTTTTGTTTTATTTTTTGGAACCATAATCTGCTCTTCTATTACAATATCTCAAGTAAGAAGTTAGGATATCTTGCCTTAATAGACCCTGCTAACACAGATCGTTTGGAAATGATTATGACAGCCTTTCCCAGCTTGGGCCCCTTCTAGTTTTCTTCACTTCAGCTCTCCAAATTCCCCAGCTAGAATGATTGTTGTTGGAGTTTGGGAAACTAAAATCCCCACCCATGGAGGATCATTGGTTTTAGCCTATTACAAGACTCCACTCAAATGGGATGCATTCATAATTAAGCAAACCTTGGCATAACATGACCTGCATTATCAGTTGCTGAGTTAATATTAATAGCTTTCTTTAGGGCAATAGATTTTTTTCCTAATTTGAAACTTGCAGATGGCAAGAGGCCAGGGAACGCTCTTACACAATGGAATGTTTTTGAAGCAATAGACCCTTGTTGTTTTACAGAAGGCAGACCACATGCTCAGCCTTGTATCCCATCCGATCCATATAAATACACTGAATGCTTTGTACGTATCAGAGAAATATCTAGCAAGAAATATACAAATCACACATGCCAAACAGATTGTCAATGACACTTTATAAAGCCACATTGTACTCATTTGGATGAAAAAGAACACAACAATCCACAAATGACTGATTGTGTGAACATCTTCTTGTCCCTCCTGTTTTATTTTATGAAATCATCACTATCCTGCATGGCTCTCTATAATCAGCACAAGATACATGAAATTATAAATACACTGTACTACCAAACATTTTGGTCAGTAATATACACTGGATAATAGTATAAGAAAGGAATCTTGGCTTAGGGGCGGGGTACCTTCGAGACCGCCTGCTGCCACCACACGCCTCCCAGCTCCCGGTGAGATCCCATAGGGAGGCCCTGCTCCGAGTCCCGTCGGCAAAGCAGTGCAAGCTGGCGGGGCCACGAGTGCGGGCCTTCTCGGGAGGGGCGCCGTCTCTCTGGAATTCGCTCCCTGTTGACATTAGGACCATCTCCAGCCTCCCTGTATTTCGTAAGGCCA
>JANHGC010003948.1:121653-134158 GCA_027560395.1 Boaedon fuliginosus | reverse complement strand
CAGCTATGCAGCGGCTATCTGCTGCACAGCTGTTGGATCAGAGTATTTGCAGAACACCACAAAGTTTTTGAACGCGATCCCGCTTAGCGCGCTTTTGACAGCCGATCTGGAAGCGCGTCCACAAAGCGCGTAACCAGGAACCGGGAGAAACCCATCCCTGGTCATAAGTGGGGGAAATGGTCATAAGTCACTTTTTTGTGTTGTAACTTTGGACGGTCACTAACCAAACAGTTGTAAGTGGAGGGCTACCTGCATGGCAGTGAAAGAGGTAAGAGAATGATAGGTGTGTATGTGGAGGCGGAAACTATGGTGTTGTCTTCCTTGGATGCCTTAAGCAGTTGCCTACTTAAGGAAGCATAAGAGATGACTCTTTCATAATTTGATTCTTGTGACAATCTTAGGTAGGAACATACTGAAATCGTGCTTAGGTTTTGAAGGAAGCATCCACAAAATGTTTTGGTTTGCTGGTCTAGCCATTTGCCCTGGAAGTTTCAGAGGGTTCCCATCTAAATATTAGCCAAGGGTCTGCTTAGAGTCAGAGAACTCCAAGAGCAGCTCACTGCTGCCACCTGCAGGAGCAATAATTAGCTTGGTCTGGGAGGTCTGTCGAGATTCCCAGTCATCCAGGACAGGTGTTTTTTTTTCAGAAGGCAACTGGACTTTGTTTTTTCTTTTGAAGATGTCTCACTTCTCATCCAAGAAGCTTCTTCAGCTCTAAAAGGATAGTGGGGAATGATCTGGGAGACTGCTAAAAATATCTGGAAATTGTCCAAGGAGCTTTAATTGGGAAGAGTGTCTCTTCTGTTTAATGTAATCCTGGAATGCAAGTAAGAAAAGGTAGCAACTAATGTTTTTCCCCCTCTGTCTTTCGCTCACCCCTCTAGGTAATCTGTCTGAAAAAAACTAAATGGCTATCCATAAAGAAAGTGCAGTACCCCCAACCATCTTGATTCGCTTGCATATTCTGTAATCTTTTGAGTTGTGCAGCACAGAAGGCTGTTTATAAAGCAATTGCCTCCTAACCAGTTTTAAAGTGATGCGTGGTTAGAGCCCTTTGCTTTTGTGCCCAACTAATTAGGAAAAATAATCACTCAAATGGTAAACTGGAGTAATAGAAATCATTGGAGGGAATAAAGATTTGCGGAACCATTTCATCACCTTGTCTCTTAGGGCATGTTTTATGGGCTGGTTCTGGCATCTGTTTTGCAAACAGGCAACACCTTCCCAAGGAGGCCATTTTATGACAAAACCTATAACATGCTCTTAAAAAAACATAGGCAGCCACAGCTCAAATATTTTACTCCCAGGCTTGTAGCTAGGGGTGTGTGTATAGGGACTAGCTCCCAACTTTTTCTGGTGACCTTAATTTCACTTTGTCCTAAAAAGACAAGATAAATATACTTTACATTTTGTGGGCTTTATTAATTTAGAATACCCATTCTAAATTATTTAACACTAGAAATAACACTTGGTTTCAAAGGCAAAAAAAAAAGTTTGGGGGGAGGGCAACATAGAACAGTGTTTCCCAACGTCAGCCATTTAACACTCATCTTAAAATGGCTGACGTTGGGAAACACTGACATAGAACATTACTCATACAGGTAGTGTTTGTTTATAAACTCCCATTTAACAATTATGCAATTTCTCCAAAACAGATGTGTCCATTCCTAACATTGAGTGGCTGTATGATACCTATACTATAATTCCAGGAATGGTTGGTTTTGCAGTTAGGGTTGGCTTGCTAGGTACAGTTGAAAATGAGTGGCTAGAATCTCCATCTAGGATACCCTTAATCACAGCTCCATCTCATTATTCCACCAAGACTCAAATGAACAGCATTCTTAAATATAATGTAATGAATTTATTTGAAATATTTTTAATATTCTTAAAAGGCAGATTTTGTTCATGAAAATATGTACATTTCTCTTGTTTCGTAATAGACTAAAACAGCCTAAAGGTTTCAACAGGCGTCCTCTTCATTCTGCTTGGTGAAGCCTTCAATTTCTGTTCCAATGTGCTGATGTGCTGATTGACAGCATTTTACAAGATAAAGATTTCTTACAATGAAGCTCAATTTGATGATTTCGGGAACTCATATATGGACCTTTCTTGGCAACAATACAGAAATGGCATGCTATTCACTTTTTGGAATTTTTTTTCAACTTTTCTAGCCCTCTCCCCTGACAGTTCACATCACCACATCTGTCTATTCTTTCAGACCTACAACCATGTTAAATGAAAACCTCACTTATTGATTTGCTTAGCATACATTTAATTAAGGTTGCAGTTTTAGTTTAGGCAATACAAGAACAGATCACTTCAAGCACACAGCTCTATGCACCTGGCACATATCAATAGATGAGGTTGCTTTTCATTGGAAAGCTATGAAAAAAAATTCCGGGAAGGTTGACTTCTCATACAAAGGCAGTCTGTTTCTTGACTGGGTTTTCAAGATATAATATGCTGCATTTCTTTCCTAAAGATAGCTCACAACAAATTGGTAACATGCAGAATCAAACTTCAGCTATCTGGGCATAATTTCCAGTGAGGTCTAACTAATTAGTTATCTGCCTTATTTAAAAAAAAAATCATTGTTAGGATATTCTGAACCTTCACATTTTATCTTAGATAAAGCAGGAAAATTAGTTTTTTTTCTCCCTGGCATTTCTTAATGAACATTAACCGCTAGGTGGCAACAAGGTGTAACAGAGAACTTAATTAGTAATGATGAAACATTTTAGGAAGAGAAAAAGTGGATTAAGAGGCTCTGGTAGAAGGTAAAAGCATATGCAGTCCTTTCATAGTATTTCCAGTCTGATTCTTGAAGTCTGTAAGAAATATATGGTAAGTAAAAATGCCTTTGAATCAAGTTTGGCTCCTGGTGATTTTCATCATCTGGTCTAGGCAACTTTCCTGCTTTGATAAGGAATGTCCTGCATGTAAAAGGGTGGCCCATTCTACTTTTCCCCTATATGGTTACAGTTTTGGGATTCCACCCAGTTTATAGATAGCCCAATTATGATTTCCATATCAATCCACTTGTCCAGATGCCCCTTCTGCATTCAGCTAAGATGCAACTGAGACAGTCCAAGGGCTGCATTCTGAAAGGGGTTGGTGTTTCTCTTAATATCCTGCCTCAAAGACACCATGTCCCATCCCAAGACATCGTGTACAGGCAATGTAGGGATCACTGATTGGCATCAAGGAAGCAACCTGAAAGGACATGCTTTCTGCTGGAATCATTTCAGTTAGATCTGTCCCATTTCCTGTGAGACCACTTCCTCAAGTCTGGCTCCTGTCCCCTTTGCCTCCCTTCAAATCCTCTTATGGCTACAAGGGAGATCAGAATTCCAGCTACCACAGCCACTTTTCATGTCTTAAAGTCGTTGGCAAACTCACCTAGAATGTGAAGCCTTAAAATTGAATCGTGCTTCCTGACTGAACACATGTAATTCAAAATGTAATTGAAAGGTGTCTACTCAGGTAGCTCTACAGCCTGTCTGATTGGGAATTCTCTTCCCAATGGCCAAGATAGACCCTCCTTGCTGACGAAGTTATGAGGGTGCTGAAAAATGAGACAATAGTCACAAACTTGCAGCTGTCACAGTGTCCCAAGATCACGTGATCACCATTTGTGACCTTCACAGCCAGCTTCCAAGAAGCAAAATCAACGGGGAAGGTGGCAGGAATTTGCAAATCAGTCACATGACATCATGCTTAAAGTCTCATGGCGATTCGCTTAATTACTACAGCCCGAACTGATCTCATAACAATGTCACATGACATAACAACAACCTTACCATTTAGTAATGGAGTTGCCAGTCATTATTGAGGACTACCGGTATTGCTCCTAGAGAAACTGTTTTCTTGTTTCTTCTCATGCTACCTTCTTAGTGTAGTTTACAGTGTCACCTCAATCCTCCCTCAACTTCCAGTTGTCCAGTTATTCACTAGCTGCATTTCAGTTGCACACCTCCAGACAATCAGTAGATGGCAGCCAAGATTTACAAAAGCTAACCTTTGCAGCCACCTGGTGGTTATAAAGTCAACTTGTCAACCTGCAGTTTCAAGGATTTTAGAAAAATGACCATCAGTACAACAAGAATACGAAGAATGTCCCAAAGGTGCTTTTTTCATGAAAAAAGCACCTTTGGGACAACCGCAACCTGGATGACTGAGAAACTCCATAGACAAGAAAGAAAGAAGTAAAAGAAAAGCATGGAGTAACCAAGCCATTGTGTGTGCATCTATGGAGGAGCCCCTAAATATGTTAAAGCAGCTAAATGACTGGGTGGGGCTGGAAATTCAGTCAAGGGACTAAAAGTCTTTGAATGCTGTACATCAAAGCACTATGGACAGCAGTATGGAGCACAGACTGGATCTATAATCTGGGTAGCCAGATTTAGGGTGGCGCGACAGGAAGAGAGCACGAAAAAGCAGCTGTGTGGATATGACTTAGAATTAGATTAAGAAGAGCTAGGATTAAATTTCCATTCAGCCACATTATTCAATGAATGACCTTAATTTGGATAGTTTAGTACACTGTACTAAATCATAGTATGATTTGCTTACTTTCAGGCTTACATGACATGAGTCAGTCAACTTCTTACTGAGTGGATTGTTTTATGATGTTTCTGTATTTTTTGCTATTTTTAATCAAGGCCTGAACATTATTTCATGGTATCTCCAAGGTTAGAAGATTGAGAAAAGTTGCTCAGGATGATAACAAGATGGTGGCTTGCATGGTAAGATGCTGGACTTGCATACCACCAAGGTCGGCAGCTCGGCAGTTCAATTCCTGACAGCAATTAAAACCATTTCCTACTTGGGCAGGGGGTTGGACTCGATGACCTACAAGATCCCTTCCAACTCTGTTAATATATTATATTATATATTATTTCACTGACAATTGAGTAAGGTTTCTTTGGGCAATAACCAAATACATTTAATTCTTCCATTGTTTGCCCTACAGGTCTGGGTAATTACCAGTTATTATTTAGAGGATAGCTAAATGACATAACTACTTATGGTTTTCAATCTCTCCTTCATGGAAATACATAATAATTCAGGATACTAGTTTATGAATGTTTCTAAATGCTACTTGACTCTATTTTATTGGTAATAATATAACTCGACACTGGTTGTAATTGCAAACAACATACATACATACATACATACATACACACACACACACACATATACATACATACATAGTGTTGGTACTTAGGGCTGGTGTCAAATTCAAAAATACAAGACAAACATTAGGCTTGGAGTCTGTCATGAATTAGACCTTTATACCAAATCTCTTCTATCACCAGCCATTTATTCCTTCAGCTGGAGGTGAACCTGATATACCATGTATAGAATGCTAGTGGTTTACCATTAAATAAATTGGCAATCAACTAACCAGTCAAACTACTGATAAATGTTGATAATTCATACTAAATGAATATAAATAAATAATAATAGTTGGGTCTTCACAAATCTTTTACAGTTATTTTTGAAAACTCTTTAAAGCTGCACATGTTTCTCCTTTTGCACTGTTGTCTTTTTAGCACTGTTTTAGCACATTATTACAAAATAATGAAAATCCCATCGGAGATGAATGGCACTGATATCCATGATCTAGAAAAAACTGGGTTGTTTCTTATGAAAGAGTCCTTTGAAGCCTTTCCAGCCATAACCTGATATTCCCAACAAAGCATTTGCTTGATTCTATTACCTCAATGGAATGCCCTTTGTTCTGATTAAAAGCAAGGCACTGCCTAGACAGAGGTACCATCAGGGCAGGAACTTAAGGCAGAGATCTAATGCTTTCTTCAGATAAATCAACAGAAAGACCTTCAATTGTAGATTCCTGAAAACCTTGCATTTCAAGAAGCGATAGTTTGCATGGTACATACTTCATGTTCCCTTACCGATTACTTATTTTATTTATTTATTTATTAGATTTATATCCCGCCTCTCTTCACCCCTTCCGGGGGAACTCGAGGCGGCAAATTATTAAATTATTACTTACTAATTACTAATAGAATCTTTTCTTTTATCTCATGACTGCAACAGCTTGTTCAAGAAGCTGTTTTTTTGGAAGGTCTTTGTTGGATGACAACAATTATGATTTCCATTCTATAGGCAGAAATTAGTAGGATTGAAAGTTGAGTCTTCCTTTAAGAAACCTGGAATGGGTATTCATCTAAGGGCAGACAGTCTCATTAATGAGATGTAAGAGTTACACTGTACACCTCCTAATTTGTCATCTGACAGGCTGAGGAAAAAAAATAGGGAAACTGCCCCAATATTTCCCAGCACTTGCTTTGTATGGAAAGTACTTCAATCTGCCAAGCACATGGTCATCCTCCATGAGAGGAACTGCACTGAGGAACTGCTCACATTGGCAGAATGTTGCATAGGATTTAGGCCAGTCTGACAGAAAAATTAGAAGTTACATGGTATGATGAATCCTTATTGATCAAAGCAAATGCTTTCTGGTTTGGCTCTTCAACATTTCAGAACACAATTCTTCTTCTAAAGAAGAACAGAATAAAGAGAGCTAGGTTATTTTGATAATTACTGTATGCAAAATTCTTGTCCCTGACTTATTTTCACCTATTGCAATAAATAGGCAAAACATTACCCAGAATCATGTTTGATCAAATTAGACAATGTCTCCAACATGGCAACAAGAAGCTGCAGCTGAAGAGTGGAGAAATGAATCTACTTGAAGAAGAGTTTCTAGCAAAGCTTCAGAGCAGATCGAAAATATATACATACATAGACACAAAAAATAAAATACAAGGATTCTTTGGTCTGGTAGTCTTTTTTCTTATAAATTATTTATCTTATTTAACTGCTCTGAAAATTGCTATTTTTCAGAAAAAAAAACAAAACAAAATGTCACTTTCAACTTCTTTTTGCTGAGAAGAAAAGCCTACTCCTCTTCGTAGGGTTGAAACTGTCAGCTCCTTCCTGATTTCATCCTGAGATACATATTTGCTAGACTAAGATTTATCATGTCCATTCCATGATGACATGGAAAAAATGTTGGAACTTACTGGGAGAGCATCTGGGATGAATAGAGCCAGACTCTTACCGGTTCTGGTTCCATGCTTACACAATCTGCAGTTGAGAAATTACACTGTCCTTGCTACTGTTCACATCGGTCATTCATCCTCCATTTTTACCCTTACTTCTAAAGGCAATGTCTCATAAAGATTGCTCTCCACCACCAGACCACTACGCTTGAGGAGTTTGCACTGACCAATCTCCAACGGTAGGAGTTCAAGCTGGTTCCCTTTCAGCTCTATCCTGGACAGCAAAGGAAGCCAGCTTATGCGATCTGAGATGCGCCGGAGTTTGTTATGTTCTGCTTTGAGAACTTTGAGTTTCTTGCAGAAGTAAATTTCATTAGGCAACGTCTCCAAGCAATTGTGCGAAACAGCAAAATATTGAAGGCTTTGTAAAACTCCCATCCCAGAAGGGATGATCTGAATGTTATTGTAGGAAAGATCTAAATAATGTAGCCTAGTACACATGAAGAGTTGGGAAGGGAGAGCTTCAATGTAATTATGGCTGAGGTCAAGTTGCTCCAACGTCTTGAGTTTGCGAATATGTTCTGGGATGGTGAAAATCTGGTTGTGCCAAAGTTTGAGACATATCAGCTTTCGGCAATGCTGGAAACTAATAACTTCCTCAATGGAAATCAACTTATTATTCTTCAAGTCCAGCTCTTGTAAGTTCACAAGGCTAAAGATAGCATGTGGGATCCGTTCCAGGTTACAGTTTATCAGTTTTAACTCCTGCACCGAGAAGAGCTTCTTGAGATTGTTAAGGGCTACCAACTTAGTCCCATCATTATGTATCCTGAGTTTTTGCAGGTGAGTAGCCAGATCAGCCACACTGGGTGGCATTTTTGAGATGTTGCTGTGCAGTGTCAAAACCTTTAGGTTCTTTAACTCACGCAAGCTTTCTAGAGTTCCTGTCCGGCCCATCTCCTGGTTGAAAAATCCTGAGATGTACAACTCTTCCAAACCTCTCAAGTTGTAGATCCACACAGGTATATCTTTTATGTCATCAAAATTTACCATCATCACCTTCAGCTGTTCACGGAAGAATTTAAGGGAGGTAAAGGACAGCATAGCAGGACAGTTGATCAGCACTAGCTCTTGGAGATTGATCAGTTGAGTTACTGAGGCCGGGAAAGTAACGTCTTGGAGCAATTCCAGTTTTAGAGCTTCCAACTCAGTCATCTCAAAAGTTGTGTCAGGCAACCCAGGCAACATGAAGAGATGGAGTTCTAGGCGGCCACTAGGGTTCATCTGCAGTTTCTGCTGCAACTTATCATGTGTCCATTCATGATTGAGGTTGAGCTGTTTAAGTTTGAACTCACTGTCCTCAGAGAGGAATATAGCAAAGCGCTTGGAGTAAAGGGAATCATACTGGTCTACGAGATGGAGCATGAAAGCAAAATCGTTTTTAACATCAGGGATGTCCTTGATGCCAGTATCCTCACGAGCAAAGCGAAATGAGTACTCTTTAAGTGGTCGGTGAAAGAGCCAATAAAGAGTATAGAGACAGGTCATACCATACACACCAAGGAAACAGAGATAGCACATAGCCAGCTTAAAGAAGAGACAGGCTTTGGTATGATTGCAACAGAAATGGTCATAGCCTGTCATATCCTCCATTTTAACACTGCAGGGCACTATAAACTTTATATTGTTAACCAGGACTGCATTGTAGACTATAATAACTAGAAATTTGCAAACTTTGAGAACAGTTTGGTGGATGTACATTGTGTAAAGGATATCTCCTTTTTCGACATGGAGTCGGAATTTTTTCACCTTTTCAAACAAAGCCTTGGCTTCCTCGCCTTCCTTTTTGCCCAACATGCTACTGGAAGGGGACTCTGCAACTTTCTTTCCTGTAACAGAGCCTCCTGTAGGAGAAAGTTCAATCAGTTCACTGGGAACATTGCTTTTCCTGATCCGATTCACCTTTCCTGAGCTTGTATGCTCCTCTTCAGAAACTTCTGAGATGGTGCGAGTAGTCCAAGGTGAGTCAAAACATTTGCTCATAATGGAGATAAAATGTTCAATCTTGGAACTGGTACCAGGAAATTTGAACCAAAAAGAGGCACACACCATGAACATCAGTGTATGGATAATAACAAGATAAGGAAAGTATTTAGCATACCAATGCAGGGCTGTCTCATAGCACATCTGATTGATGTAGCTGTACTGTTGAAGGTCTAGGTTGTTCCGTACTCCACTCATTTCCTGGCGCACAGAAGACTTGATTGGTTCAGAGTTATTGACTGTCTTCTTGGTGAAATCTTCACAAGTTAAATCAGTAAAAGCTGTACCACTGGGAACATGATTGGGAAGGCAGATAATCTTGTCATGTATCACCTGCCACAACATATAAGTGAGGAAAAGAAACATGATATATCAGAGTTCATATGATACAACAGTTTACATCACATAATAATGAACTGGTAGATTCCCAGAGGAGTTGATTGGACTTGATCATTTCAAGGTTCAAGAGCTACTATTTCCTTTTAATATATTTTTTTTAAACCTTACAAAGAGAAAAATAGCACAACTAATCTAGATCTTTAGTGATGGGCATTTCCCCAAATGTCATTTGCTCTGAAACACTGCCACAGTTATTATTCTATCCTTCTAGACATGTAGCCCAAACAGGCCTAAAATGTATTATCAGATTTTCTATTTTTTTAATCTACTGGAATGGGAGAATCCTGCAGTAATCTGGGACTGGAATTCCCTATGCAGCAAATGAGCATCCATAACTCTTTGGCCAGCCTTTGTTACATTATGCAAACAGTGTTTTAATAACCAATTGTGATTTGATGAATTCTAGAAACATATTACTAGGCCCCTTAATGGGGCTTCTTTCCAATGGACTTCTTAGTAGAATGTCAACTATGCAACTTGAGTAGATATAAGAGGCATACAAAAGTCCCTTCATTGTGTCTATTGCATTACCTAGTATATGATAATTTTTCCACATGTCTTTTTACTATATCAGTTCTCACGTTTTCTATAGTGCTGAATTAGTTCAGTATATCCAATTTACACCATCTCTGATTTTTCATACAGGTGACAAACCTGTCAGTAAGGTATTGACTGATTATTGCCATTAAATTGGTGTTAACTCTTAACCATATTGACAGACCAGGTCCACAGTGCACTCAAATGCCACTGTAACTGAGTGCATTCCTGTTATTGTCAATTGTCCTTTTTCTCTCTTCTTTTGCCTTCCTCACCATTTTACTGTATAGACTTGTCGGAGAATTAAATCTTTTCATAATGTGTCCAAAACCATAATTTGAGCCCAGCCATTTTAAGTTTTGACTTTGGATTCATTTGTTCTTTAAGCCATTTGTTTGTTTTGATCAAGATTGTGAGGGGAAGGGAGAGGAATTAGATATGACTCATTTGTTATATGTAAATAATTCATGAGAGTGTGTATACATATGCATGTAGGCTTCTGATCCTGTTGCAATATAAGAAGAAAAGATTGCCCAACACATGTTTCTATATGATTTCTAATCTCCCTAGGTTGAAAAAAAAATTACCCTTTTTCAGGATCAAATCATAAATCTATCCCAGTAATCAACTCCCAGTATAGTTCTATCCCAGTAATCAACTTTCAAAGCCCTTTCTGTCATAAGTATCCCTTTCTGCAATTTCAGTCAGTGACTCCATGATCTTGTTCTGAAATTGTATAGTCTGCTTCCATATTCAACTCACTTGCAGAGTGCAGCCGAAAACACCTATCATCAGCATGACTATGGTGATGTACTCAGCTAGTACATCCCACCAAGGCTTGAGAACTTTAAAAGCAGGCTGCTGGTCTGTGAAATGCTTGAATTCAGCCACTGGAATCATACTGCCTGTCATAAAAAAAAGACAAGAAGTTAGAATAGTCTCCATTTCAGGAATGCTAAGTTGAATCCGAAGTTAATTCAAGACTCGATGCAGGAGCTATAATCATCTCTTCTTGTACACCTGAGGCATGTCTGGAACATGTAAATTATCTGTGGATTTAAGGCTGTTACTTAAGCATACACAAAAAGGAAGCTGCTATACAGTAAATCTTTTTCCTATCTACTGTTAATCTGGCTATAAAAACAAGCCAATAAAAGTCTGTCATTTGACACTTACTTGTTATTCCTACAAGCATTTATTTCTATTAAAAGCCCTAATAAAGTTTCAATATACATAATCCTTACATCTACAAATGAGTAGATGTCAATCTTCTGTATTAGGCCATTCTGACTGAGCTGTAATTCAGCACTTTTGGAAACCACGTTTGAAGATAGTGGTAGAATGTGATCCAAAGCTTCAAAAAGAGCAGGAAAGCCCTAGCTTTCAACTATCATTAGAGCACAGTTCCTTATAGATATTTGCCAGTTTTAATATATTTTACATTTTAATGTATTTTATATAACATACTTTAATATATAAATATATCAAAATATGTTATATAAAATACATTAAAATATAAAATATATTAAAACTAGCAAATATGGGTTTGATCCTAGGTAGAGGCAGATATTTCTCTCTGGGCACAATGAGAATATATCTGCTGAATAAAATTCCTCATTGTCGACAGGAAGGGCATCCGGACAGTAAATAGCTCCATTCAGATGCCCCGACTCCATCCTGCAAGGGATTATGGGATCATTAAAAGGAAATGATGATGATTTTATGGTAATATAGTTTATATTTTAATGTTTTAAAATGCTTTATATTTTAACTTTTTAAATATGTTGAATGATCAAATACAGGGAACCCAATATTACTTATTTCTATTCCTAATTCTGAAGTTAACACTAAATGAAAAAACCTCCTTGAGTGATACTACAGCTAATCACGTCTAGGTTTGGCTACTACCTTGGTGAGCTGCTTTGGGACCTTGTATACATAGCTTTGAGTTCCATAGTGGAAAAAGGGCATGATATAAATACATTGTTTTTTAAAAATTCAGCGTTTCCTGTCAACTCTGAAAATCTCAGAATGGTAATTAGATTTCAGAAAATTCTCAGTGCCAGGCAATGATCAAATGTTTTGTGAGGTTTAAGGATATCTCTGTATACCCAGGAACACATCTCAGGGGTGGAATTGTCAACCTTAGAAGATACTATTTTTGTTGTTTAACTTAATATCCCACCTTTTATTCAGGAGCTTAAGGTAGTACATATAGAGTTGCCTCTTCCTCTTCCTTTTCCCCACAATCACACAGGGAGTTTTCCATAATTAAGGAAGGTCTTGAAGGTCCTAGTCCAACATATTGAAGGAAGAAAATATTATATACTAGCTGATTACCCAGCCTTGCTCGGGTGTTTTTTTTTAAAGAAGTATATTTGTGCCACAGTGTTTGCCTTCTGGCAACCCCTCCCACATTGTTTGCAGGCCTTCTGAAGCCCCTGGCACCCCCTCCCACATCTCTGCTCCGGCAAGGCCGTCTCTGGGCCAAGGGC
>JANHGC010003948.1:91550-106831 GCA_027560395.1 Boaedon fuliginosus | reverse complement strand
TGTCTTGGCCGCCTCGAGTTCCCCCGAAAGGGGTGAAGAGAGGCGGGATATAAATCTAATAAATAAATAAATAAATATGCCTAGCAAATTTTCTATCCAGGGAAGACTGCTAAGTATTTTCTGCATTGCACCCCCAGACATGCTGAAGGAGGAGTGTGTAACATTTTGGCCCATCACACAAGTGTGTGTAATAAAAAAGAAGGAACTGCCACGTTGGATCTGTTGCGATGGGAATGGGGAATTACAGTTTTTTCTGCTGTTCCTATGAAAAGTCTGTGTTCAGATGGACTGCCACTGGGCAACCAGTTGACTCAAACCAGTGTGGCGGTAAAATAACTTCTTGAAGTTTTTTTATTTCCAGAGGCGCCATATTTCAAATGATTGAAAAAGCTGTATTAGTCTAGGATGCATAGGAACAATGATACAGGCTGTTCTATCTTCCTATTGTCTTCATTTAACTTCCCCGAGTATTAGGATAAAGGTCTAGGCTTACCAGAGGCTTCAAATGAAAAAACAGATTTTGGGCTTCGGGTTCTCTATTTCTGAGGGAAAAAAATAGTTTAAATGTAGCTGAAGCTTTCTGATAAATTGTAAAAGTTTAAAAATACAGGGAGTTCTTGATTTACAACAGTTGAAAAAATTAATATTTTTTTTTCATTTTTGGGGGGGGGGGCTCCTACCTGCCCGGAAGCGGAAAAACAACTGAGGCATGTTGCCGCCAATCAGCTGTGCTGTAAACATAGCGAATAAAGGTAGTATACCATCTGGGTGGGTGGGAGGACCCCCCCAAAAAAATTTACAAAAGCCAACTGAACCGGTTTGCTAGTACCAGCTGACCTTAACAAATGGTTCGCCTGAATCAGGGCGAACTGGTAGAAACTCAGCCCTGCTTATGACCATTTCTCACAGTTACAACCTTTGCAGCATCCCATGATTGTGTGATCAAAAGCCAGACACTTGGCAACTGGTTCATATTTATGACCATTGCTGTACCTCAAGGTCATGTGAACAACTTATATGACCTTCTGAAGAGCAGTCAATGTGGAAACCTGATTCACTTAACAACTGGCTTACTAATTTATTAATTACAGTGACTCACTTAACAACTGTGGCAAGAAAGGTCATAAAATGGAGCAAAACTCACTTAACAAATGTCTCAAATAATTGGGGTCACAAATTGAGGACTATCTTTAAAGCGCACCATAATCTATGTAGAATACATATGTCAGTCCAGAAGGATGCCTGAGTTCAAGATTTACTCTTCTCAAGTAAATGTTCCCCTTGACCGGGGAAGATTGGCGGGGTATAAATTGAATTAAATAAATAAATAAAATAAAATAAATAAATATGTAGGATGCCTGGATTTAAAAATATCCTATTATCCCAGGCTAGCTATGCCTTCCATTATAGAATAGAGAAGGCAAACACTGTCAGCTATCCCACAGGGAGAGAAACTGTACTTGTAGTATTATTTATTTATTTATTTAGTTAGTTAGTTAGTTAGTTATTTATTTCGATTTATACCCCGCCTTTCTTCCCCGATCAAGGGGAACTTGTAATAACCTGAGGCTGGAAAAGATCCAGAGAAGGGATTTGCACCCAAGTCTTCAGTGAGGAGGAGAAGTTGTAATGGGCCAAGAAACTGAAAGGAAGTTAGTAGTCTTGAAACTGGACAATGTAGAAGAGGGAGGACAGCTAGTAGGCAAACACTGAATTGGGGAATCTTAGATTGCCAAAAGATGCAGCATCCAGGATAATTCAAGGCCACCAAATCAGAATTCCTATGTCAGAAAGGGAAGGAAGCAGCAAGGGATCTGTTTACCTACCACTGATACCCAGAGAGAGGGAAGAATCCATTGACCTAAGGGGAAAAAAAAAGATCAACGTGTCATAGATGTGATAGATGATTTAAGTTTAATTGAAAACCCTTGACTAGTTTTCTGGAGCATTTAGTCATATCCATACTTTTAGCTACAGCTTAGGATAGGCACACTGCCATATTGGCAGAGGGAAGCAGGCAGATAGTTAACCTTGGAGCAGTAGAGCAATTAAGCCATTAAGTAATTCACTGCATTCCAATCTCCTTGGAGAGCAGATGCCAAAAGCGAGAGAGGGAGCTGAAGTCTGGTATGGTTTGGCTGAATCCACCTGCGTTCAATTATGGGACCGGCAGAATCGTAGAGAAACCGATGCCTTTCTATCCCTGTTATGCTACATGTAAGGATGCACAAGAAAGTCCTTATCTGCTACGACAGTCTGATCAAGTCCCGAGAACTTATAATACTTATCATCAGATGTAATTCTGCATTCAACTTTTATTTCGTACTGTGCAGTGTACACAACTGTCAGAGAATTCGTAAGTGTAGTCTATTAATTAAATTGATTTTATTTTGATTTAACGCCTAGTAGCTTTCCCAAGCTGGTTGTCTCATGTCATGTATTAAATTAAAACTCTTGTAACATCTAACAGACCTGTTAATATTTATTTAGTTATTTATAACTACAGAAATAATAGCTTCTAAATGGAAGTTAATCCCATGAATATTTGCACTAAAGGCCTATACTATGGTCTAGAATCTTCTCCTAGTAATATTTTTAAACTTAAAATGTCATCTTTCTTTTAACTTTTTTTTTTGCCTTCAGTTGCATTTTTATTGCTAAATAAAAATAGCCACAAGGTGGAAACCAGGAGATATAATCCAGCTAAATGCTCACCCCCACCTCTCTCTCTCTCTCTCTCTCTCTCTCTCTCTCTCTCTCTCTCTCTCTCTCTCTCTCTCTCTCTCTCTCTCTCTCTCGTGTGTGTGTGTGTGTGTGTGTGTGTGTGTGTGTGTGTTTAGGGAAGTTCTTTCCCCAAAGCTAAAAAACATAGTCTTAGCTTTTTCTGATCCTACTTAGCATGCAGAGAAATGAATCCTCTTTCTCACCAAAAGCTGCTTAGATATCATACACACATAGTGGCTGCAAATCACAGTGGCTGACTACATTGCTCCATTTTTTTTACAGAAGAGTGATGTCTCTTGCAAGTCCCTGATAGACAGATCTACAAATCAGATTAAAAAAAATAATAATTGAAAATCAGATGGCTTGAGATACAGGGTTTCGAATAGAGAAAAGTGTTGGTGAGCCAACACTATTAAAAGTGTTTGCCATGCTGTTATTAATAGATGGCGTGTTTAGCAGCGTTGCTTTCGCAGGTATAGGGATCTGGTGACCTGGCTCTGCCGATGGGCCACTTAATCCCAAGGGGCTTGTAATGGGAGCCTTAGCCCAAACTTTCCATATGCTCCATTTTTATCCTGTTTGTAGGAAATCTCCACACACACAAACCCTTTGTTTACAATAGTTGTTGAAACCCAAGCCAGAGGAGGGAAAAATAGAAATTGGCAAAGGGCCATGTTTACAAGCTCTGTTAAGAATGTCGCTAAGGGAGCAATCCTATTCCTATTTATCTGAAGCAAGCCCCCTGACCTAAGCGGATCTCCTTTTAGCACAGCCACCCGTATGATTGCCATATTTCTGGATTGTTGCCTATGACTGATCCACAGCTCCAAACCTCACCCAGTTCCTGGTCCTTAAACTGTTTCGGTATCTGGAATGAGAGCTCAGGTAAAAGATGGAGAACTGGAAAGGGAAAAATAGTGCCCTTTCATAGAGTTTCTAGCTCCGGCTGTGTACACAAGATCTCTATCTGGGAATACACAATCCGTCCCTCAGGTATTTATGCTGACTTTTTATTTATTTTATTTTATTTATTACACCTTTATGCCACCCAACTCCCAAAGGACTCTGACGGCTTACAACATGGATAGCAATAGCACTCAGATTTTATTCACTGCTTATCACAGCTTTACAACACTCCCCAAGCAGTTACAGAGTCAGCTTATTGCCCCCACAATATGGGTCCGTATTTCACCGACCTTAGAAAGGATGGAAGGCTGAGTCAACCTTGAGCCTGGGGATTCGATCTGACAACCTGCTGAACAAGTCAGCAGAGACTGCAGTCTTGCATTTAACTACTGCATCACCGAGGCTCTTTCCATCCACTGCACTCCCCGCAACCCAAGCTAATATCCACTGCTTTTGCTATGGTTTCCAAAGTGACAATCCAGCACTCTGAGTGGCAATACTCAACCTTTTCCATTCTTCAGAATTCGGGTGTGCACATGCGTGGTACATGCACCTAGACCCCTCCACAAAGGTGTGTGTGTGTGCATCAAGGAACTGCAGGGCTGATGCAAAGAGAGCTGCTTGCACACAGGCTCCTTTGTCCTACAAGGAGATTTGCCAAAAGGGAACTGCCTGAAGGTTCCACAAGAATCCCAGGAATCTACAGTGCACATAGGCTGATGGATACATGGCTATGTGAGGAGCAAGAAGGAAGCTTGGGGTTTTCAGACAGGCAGCAAAAAGGATCACACTATTATTCCACAGAATTCAGATCCAGGTTAGGTATAGGTGTTTGGAAAGGTTAGAAGGTATAGGTTAGAAGCATGCAGCCTAGATGTAGCAATCTTTGGCATGGGGTGGAGGGATTTGTCGCTCAGGGGTGTTTTCAGGAGAGCTTCTATTTGCACACAGGTATAGACTGGCAAGACAATTCTGGCTTTATTTGTTCTCAGCAGTTAGCAGGATTCTCTCAAGAGTTCCAAACCTCTCTCCCTGCTCCACCCCCGACAATATTTTTCAACTTGCTCACTTTGCAGAGGGAGATCACCCAACATTTCCTTGTTCCCAAAAGTTCAGCCTACCATAGCAACAGCCAACATCCTACTGGAAACAGTAAACAGAACAATTGGTTAGTTTGGGCAGTGTTTTCTCAACCGTTGCAACTTTAAGATGTGTGAATGTCAAGTCGCAGAGCACACATTCTCTGAGTTGGGTGATCATGGGTAGAGTAAGATCTTAAAGAAGTTAAAGAACTGTACACAGGTAAATCACAAGATGTATTTGTAGTATAATGTTCTGGGCATATCCAGGAGGTTCTATGCTAGGGGATGGAATATTTCATCATAACTGAGTGGTGTGTGCCCAATTCCAAGGCAAATACTGTGCTGTATAAAAAGGGAAATGGTCTGTGGAGGCCCAATGTGTCTGGGGTGGCAATGAAAAATTAGGAAAAGGCAGATCATAACACGAATGGGATGATCTATTGTTTTTTTCTTGGGATGGGAATGGAATTTGATTTTTTGCTTTAAAAAATTGGTGTGAAGAGTTATCTGGAGGCTCCCATTATTGAATGCATTTCTCATCCGAGACTGAAGAAAATCTGTGCTTTCAGCTTTCAGCATGAAGAAAAGAGAAAATAACAGATTCCCACTTTTAGTTGAAGAGATTCAAGATGCTCACCTAGGATTAAGGTTTGTGTATATGTTGAAAAAATAGTACTTCCGTTGTCCTTTAGCTTTCTTATGTGCCTGAATTACATATTATTTATTTTCTTTCCTTAATGTTTTCAGAAACTTTACCCCAAAGTGTTGTAGATCACTTCCACTATGAACCATAGGTAATCTTCATTAGAATTACAGTCAATCATATTGGAAGTCTAAGTCTATGTTAAATAAAAATGGAATAGATTACCATTTTGGTACTTTTAGGTATTGTTGTCTTTGAATAAGCTACAGATTCTTAAAGATAAATATTAATCAAAAGTGTAACAATAAATCTAAGTGCCAGTGTGACCATTTGTGTGCCATTTCCCCTTGACCGGCGAAATGAGGCGGGGTATAAATCTAAATAAATAAATAAATAAATATTTCCTAGTATATTAAAAATCAGTCATAGATGAGTATCTATTGTATTCATGAAATAATAATTAATATTCAAAAATCAATAACCAGATAAATAGTAATTAAATACTGAGAATTCAAAATATTCAGAGCTGTAAAAATGAATCAAAGTGCCCAATTTTAAAAAGTGTTTTTGTCTGGTAAGTAGCAATGGGAATGACATTCCCTGGAAGGGCATCGACAGTGGAGGAAGACTTCCCCTTCTAAAGATTCTTACTTCTGGTTTGATAAAGATCTCCAGATCATTACTTCAGAGTTTACTAAAACATATAAAGAATGATTCCTGGAACTGGGTAGCCTACTTTAATGAAAAGAAGGACTAGGGGTGACTTGAGAGCAATGTTCCAATATCTCAGGGGTTGCCATAAAGAAGAAGTCAAGCTATTCTCCAAAACACCCGAGGGCAGGACAAGAAACAATGGTTGGAAACTCATCAAGGAGAGAAGCAACCTAGAACGGAGGAGAAATTTCCTGACAGAACAATCAGTGGAACAACTTGCCTGCAGAAGTTGTGAATGTTCCAACAGTGGAAGTTTTTAAGAAGAGATTGGACAACCATTTATCTGAAATGGTATAAGGCTTCCTTCCTAAGTAGTGGGGTTGAACTAGAAGACCTCCAAGGTCCCTTCCAACTCTGTTATTCTATTCTGTTCTGTTCTACTTGCTGTTTACCATGACCAATTCACCAAAACCCAAAATCTTCATCATTCCAATCTGTGCCTGAAGATCCAGACATCATATCTCAAGCTATTTTCTAATGCCCTTTCCCGAATATTTAGGCACTACAGTTTGCATTTTTGTAAACAGAATTCTCCTAATTCCATTTAGGATTATTTTTAGTTTCAGAAGATGATTTGTAACCTGCCCAACATCTGGTTTTCCAGAAGTTATTCAGCTTTCATTGGCTATCTCTGGCATCACTCATGGTTTATCAGCTGAACAATGCTATAACATGCCTTCTCACCTGTTCCTTAAATGATTATTTTCTCTAATGAACTGTGGTGGCACAGTGATTAGAATGCAGTACTGCAGGCTACTTCTGCTGACTGCCGGCTGTCTGCAGTTCGGCAGTTCAATTCTCATCAGCTTGACTCAGCCTTCCATCCTTCTGAGGTCAGTAAAATGAGGACCCATATTGTTCAGGGCAATATGCTGATTCTGTAAACTGTTTAGAGAGAGCTGTAAAGCATTGTAGAGGTATATAAGTTTAAGTGCTATTGCTATGTTTCAAAGGTACTGCATGTTATGGTTTATGAATGTAATTCTTTTCCAATGAAAATACTGGAGAAGTCATTTTAACCAAGTGCACACAGGGGGTAGACATTTCTCTTTCGCCCAAAGCAATATTAGACCATCCAGTGAAACATTAAGTATACATGCACACACACACACATATACACATATGCATGTATGTGTGTATGTATTATGTGTGTGTGTGCATATATAATCTCCTGCGCAGATGGAAAAGCAAATGTAATTATTGTATGGGACTGAATTATGAAAACCTTGCAAGATAATCTGCGCAGGAGCTTTCACCTTCACTCTAATTAAACTCAGGATGTAGGCTAATGTATAGAATTGAGAGCTAAGGTAGTGTAATAGAATTACAACTTTATTAGCAGAAGACTCTTTATCTCTTGGAGACATATTATAACATTACAAAATCTAAAAAATAAGACTTTTATCTTAGAAATGTAGGAAGAAGGCGTATGTTTGATAAAAGAAGGTCCAGTTTTCGAAGCCATGTTCAAAGGCTGGGAGATTTGAGAAAAGCAGAAGCAAACCAGAGTAATCAAAGTTGTTGGGAAGAGTAGAGTACCTGAGAGGATAAATTCGACGTAAAAAAGTAGTACTTGTGAAAGCTCAGGAAGGCCTCCCTGGATCTCTAGCTATGCCTAGGCATATACTTGAGAGAATTGCTTTGGAGGTAACTCCTTGAATGGATGTGGGCTAATTCCATGAAATCAGAATAGCCAGAAAGAAGTATCTGAAAACAGAAGATCAGGAAAATGGTATAAGCCTTAGAGCTGTAGACAAAAAAGGAAGGTATACATTTATTTTTGCTAGAAATACCTTTTGCAGCTTGCTTATCCAAAAGAGAAAGAGCGAAAGAGACATATTATGAAACAGAATCTCTTCAGAATGTAGAAACCATTTTGTTGCCATAGACATGGTACAAGGCCAGAGTCCATCCATTTCCATTAATCCTCAGTACCCAGGCATGGCAGCTGGGAGGAGCTGTCCAAACAAGTCGGTGCTGGATTTCTGATAGTTTCTTCTTATCTTCTCAGGTGTATGTTATAATAGCCTCTTGTTTTCCTTTGAAACCTATAAGCAGTATGAGCCAAGCTGAAAGATTCTAACAGTGTGTTATTTTGTTTGCAGTGCTGTGCAAGCAACTTGCAAGTGTTGTGAGATGTTGATTTGGCATGTTTTAGAAGACTAGGCAACAGCTGCTGAGCTGAGCATAGATTATAAGCAGGAAGATTATAAGAGAAGGACACAATATTCATAAGTCACCAAACACTGGTTGCAAGGTTACAAAAATATGCTCCTTTGGTGAGTAAACTAATACATTTCCTTAGGCATCATTAAGCACTGAGTCTTCAAATGTTAAATAATTATAAACCCATGTTTAAACCTGTCCCAAAGCTTCAGTAAAAAGTGACAGATTGGGCTCACTTCACAGAATCATAGAATCAGAAGGGGGCATCAAGCAAGTCCCTTGCTCAAACCAAGGATCTAAATTAAAGCAACCCAAAGGCTGTGCAGCTCCTACTTGTGGTAGGGGAGGGAGAAGACTTCTTTTACTCTCTAGTTAATTGCCTCCCCTGTTAAACTGCTCTTAAATTAGAAAGATTTTTCTGACATCCAGTTGGATTCTCTCTTCCTGTAACTTAACTTAAAGCCATTGTTCTATGTCTTAAAGTTATGAAATGATGGATCAGAGGTCTTGACCTTCTCCGTGACACTCTTTCAGCTGTTCAAAGAATGCAATCAGAAGCCTCCGTCTAACATTTGTGTAACATAGAAGCTAAGTGCTGGCACAGCCTTTGTGCTGTAATGATTATAGGAAGCCATATGAGTCTTTGGTTGAGAAAAGACTAAACCTAGCTCACCTAAGAATTAAATTAAGATCCACTCTACCCAGGCCTGTCCTGGGCTCAGTTGAGGTCCTGAGGGCAGGCACTTTTGTCATTCTAATTCTAGTCTGCCCTTTACAAAGATATTAATGGATACCCATTTCTGGGTATATGGAAAAATAGGTCAACATGGGTGGATGCATGGGGAAAATTGTATTTTGAGATGATCGAAGCTAGGAATAACCCCCAGGACCGTGCCAATTGTTCACCCAGGCAACTACTCTGTATAGCCAATAAAATATAAATTTGTTTTCTTAAAGTTTTTTTTAAAACATTTGCAGATAACGGAATATCTTGTTTTTTATTTTCTTCTGAAAAAAATGTTGTAGTGAAATCTTTCCATATTTTATGGATATGGCAATGGTTGTTTTTAAATTAGTTTATGATTCTATTTCCTTAGTTTAGAGATTTATTAGTCATTTTACACTCAAACATGTTAGGCAATAGAAGAGCTGTATACATACCCATTCCAATATAATGAAGAACAAAGCCATCCCGCTTGTGGTTAAAACAACTAAGATCAACAGACCATATTTCATAATTCCAAAGGTGGGCAGGGAGAAGGAAACTACCAAAAGGCCCTTCATCCCTCAGCATATGAGGTGCATTTGAAACAGGGCTGCAAAGATTGTCATATGGCTTCATAAAAAATGAAAATTGATAAATTGAACAACAGTATGCAGGCAACCCTAGGAATTGTATTTCTCCCTCTAAGGAGTTGAGAGCAGAATAAATGCCAGTTTTCTCCTCTTCATAACTGTGTTTTGCAGTACTAGCCCTCATTCCTTCTGGTGCATTTAAGATTAAACCAGATTCATTGGTATAAATTCAGCCTGACCTGACACTTGTGAATTCTCCCGAAAACTGCACAGAATATCTCACAGGCATAATTGCATTTCTGATTCCCATAGTAATCTCACTCGAGCATTTGATGTTCCTGGTTCCTAGAGTCTTTGAATCTACCTTAAGAGTCAGATCAGAAATTCGCTCTGCGAAAGGCAGCGTTGGACCCTTCCGTTTATTTTTTCTTCTTCCATGATGTTTTCCTTCTGCTTAATTTGTTTTTTTGCACGACAGGAATGTTTGTGGCTACTCCTCACACTGGATTGCCTATGCGGCGATGTTCCCCATGGGAGTGAGAACTTTAATTCAACAGTTTGCATAGAAAGTGCCTCTCTGCTAGTGGAACATCTTGGCCCGCAAGAGACTAAATGCACATCGCCTCGGAATGCACTGGCTTTCTAATTTTATGAATGACTCTATTCATGCGGCCCCTCCTACCTTTCCCAAGTCCCACCCCTGGAATGTTTGGAAGTGTGCCACCGTTGCTATTGGCTGACAAGGGGTTCCTATTGGCCCTCAGCCCGGTAGGTGGGAGGGCCTGGGGAAAATATAAATACAGAAAGAACGGAATAGCACTGTAGGTACTGAAAGTAGCATAAAAGGGGGTGTGACAGGGTCCTGAGACCTTATAGAGGCACAAGGCATCTGGGAGACAATTTTGAATCAACTCTCAGTTCTGTCTCACCTCGAACCTTCGGAAGTTTGCTTCCCTGGTGCTTTTGCTTCTCTCTCCTTCAGCAAAAGTCACCCTCTTCCTGGCTGCCTTTTCTCATCGAACAGGAATGAGAGCGGCTGCCCTGACCCTCGTGGCTTTCCTGCTGTGTTTCTCTCCGGTGAGTAGTCTTTAGCTAGACTAGCCCTTTCCGCTCTATTTCAATAAGTGAATTGGGGGTGAGACATTATTTTCAGCATGACGATAAACAACGGCTAGCTGTCAAACAGCGGAAATCATAATGGGGTTGGATCACATAGCAATAGCACTTAGACTTATATATCACTTCACAGGGCTTTCCAGCCCTCTCTAAGCGGTTTACAGAGTCAGCCTATTGCCCTCCAACAATCTGGGCCCTCATTTTACTCACCTCCGAAGGATGGAAATTCTCATTAAATACCCAGTAGCAGCTTCTAGCTTGCTTAGCCCCCCCCCCAACGCTGACCTTTCCGGATTGGGGGGTGGAGGAATTTGGCTGACTCAGATGATAGGAGTTGATGAGTTGGGTGTACTTCCATTCGTGTTCCGGCTTCATCTGGAATTCATCTGGAATTCGG
Organism: Boaedon fuliginosus; assembly: GCA_027560395.1. Classification (NCBI taxonomy): domain Eukaryota; kingdom Metazoa; phylum Chordata; class Lepidosauria; order Squamata; family Lamprophiidae; genus Boaedon; species Boaedon fuliginosus. The sequence continues at coordinate 95,787 of JANHGC010003948.1, read as the reverse complement.
CTTGACAGAAGGACAGAGTTGGAAGGGACTTTGGAGGTCTTCTATTCCAACCCCCCACCCCCGCCCGCTCAGTCCGAAAGCCCTATATATACCATTTGACGTCCGACCACTTGCTAGAGAGATGCCCCGTAACACCCAAGAAGGGTTTCCGGCCAAACTTCACCGCCTGCCTAAATTCGCCCGCTCCAGGCCGGGCCAGATCGGGAATAGCAGCAGCCCGTCGAAAGTGCGCGGCGGTTTTGTTTTCCGCCTCTCCGTTGATTCCCAGAGCTGCCGGCCGCGTGGCCTCGGCTCTGCCTCCGCGGCCGGACGCTTGGATGTGTCTCCAGAACGCGTCCCCGCGAGGTCGACGGGATGGAGACCTCGGCGCGGTCGGGGGAGGGTGGAAGTGTGGGGGGAGAGAATGCCGGGACTGCGCGGCACCCAGCGCCCCTCTGGGACAGGGGTCTCCAACCTTGGCAACTTTTAAGACTTGTGGACTTCAACTCCCAGAGTTCCACAGCCAGCAAAGCTCCCCTTGACCGGGGAAGAGAGGCGNNNNCGTAGGAAGGTGTGTGTGTGTGTGGGGGGGGATCTTCGTGGTTTTCTTCTGAAGTTGGAGGCTGCTGGGAGTTGGTTAGCTGGACGGTTGCCACCCAGGGCCACCGGAAAAAACTGCCTTTCCCGGCCGCCCTCGCTCTTTTGCAGGTCGCGGGTCGCCGCTGCCCCTTCCCATGCCGCTGCGCGCCGCGTCCCCTTCGCTGCCCGCCCGGAGTCAGCTCGGTTTTGGACGGCTGTGGCTGCTGCCCAGTGTGCGCCCGCCAGCTCAAGGAGGACTGTGACAAGCTGTCGCCCTGCGATCCTCATAAAGGCCTGGAGTGCAATTTTGGGGCCGATCCTTTGGCGACCCGGGGCATCTGTTGGGGTAAGAGGCGCATCATATAGCCTTAGCGCACGCACGTGACCTGGAGCTGGAGGGGCCGTTCCTAAACTGGTGGCTGAGAGCTCCCTCCGTTCCCAGCCGATCAGGGACGGTGCCATGCTTGGAAGAGGGGTCTGGAAGTGGCCCCCTGAATGGCAGAAGCTTGGGGTTTCAGGCTGGAGTTGTATGCCTAAAAATCTACTGCTGAAATTGGAGAGAAGCATTTGTGGGTTATTTTTAGCGAATTTTTTTTTAAAGTCGCTCTTTAAAACAATAGTGTAAAAGTTTTTATCATGAGATTTCTGCATGTTTGTCCTATTGCAATACCCTGTGTTAACAATGAAGAATTTGCAGTGAGCTTTTAAATGATCCTGGTTCCGAATATAGTGTTCACCCCCAGTAAAAGTTTCTAGGTGATTAAGCACTGAAAAATGCTTGACCTGGTGAAATAGTTACCCTCAGATCACAAGAGGCAGTGTTTTATTTGGGTGGCAGGGAATGGTTCCAAACCCATCTGTCTTAGAAAGATGCCTTGATTCATTGCTTTGTGGATGATCTGATCTTTGCAAGCCAAAGGTCACAGGAGGTAGTATCTCCAAATGCGCTAGACGACTGGTGGGAGGCTTAGGGCACCACTGCTCATTCATGTGTGTAGAGAGATTTGGCTGGATGGACCAATGGTTTAACAGAAAGCAGGTCTGTTTGTCCAGACTATTTGGTATATAAATCTGAGCTGAACTGATCTCCATGCCCAGTGATATTTTTTTAGCAATGTTGACTGGGGAAGAGAGGCGGGGTATAAATCTAATAAAAATAAATAAAATAAAATAAATGTGAAGTGAGTTATTGGAAATAGGGAGATCATTCAGAGCTAATGAAGATAACTTGCTTAAGTGTGAGGGAATGTGCACCTGGAGGGGCAGTGGGAGAGTTTTGGCAACAAAGAGCTTTCCCAGAAAGAGGCCCAGATTAAGAGACTGCACGGTCCTGAGCTGGATGTGGAAAGGGAAAAGTGGTTTGGGATAATCACACCCTAGAATCTCTCAGGATGCATCTGTTAGAAAGTTACAGCTTTAGTTTGGCAAGAGTCTGTTCATTAGGTGAAAGCAAATAAAATATTGGATTTGATTGGATCTCAGTGTCTTGTCTCTGGGCTTGGACCTAACAGCGAGTTTCCAAAATACTGTATCTTATCCCAGCTTCCTCTAGGTTACTGCAAATAAGATCACGCTGTAGTAACCTATTAACTTCTATGCTCAATAGCAGAGTAGTACACAAAGAGATTGGGGCAGTGAGTGATATAAATCCAGAGATTTGAGAGAAGAGACATTTTTAATACCTATGCAGAAGTGAAAGTAGAAAGAATGCACGTAGAAAACCAGGTTGTATAACTGGAGGTTTACTTCTTAGCAAGCAGAGCAGATGATTATTTTTTAAATTCCCCAGGTAAGACTTCCAGGATGTACATACATGAGCATCAGACTTGCTTTAAAAACTGTGGCTTCCAGATGATCTAGCCATAGCTCCATACACCCAGTGGAAAACTACATGGGAAATAAAAGAAACCCTATAAGCACATATAGAACAGGCAAGAAGGTGAAGACCACATCCTTTTATGCTAGGATTCTTCTCACCAGACCCTCCAGCAGAAGGCCTCCAGCCCTGTCCTAAGCCACTGCAACCTGATCCCAGGCTGTGTTGCTTTTCACATCCTGTTTTCACATGTCTATTTAAAGCTCAGAACACCCGTCTCTTGTTGACGGGCCCCCTAAAAACCCAGTTCTGCAGATAAATATTTTCCTCTGACTTCTAACAGTGATAGCCAGTGACTTGCTCTGTTTCCACTTCTGCATAATCTGAGGTTTCGGGTACCACTCCCAGCTTCAACTGAAGTTGTATGTTAGTGCAAACCAGTGGGATGTGACCTTAAAGTCTTCTCAGTACCTCTTGGTTATTTTTCTGCTCTGTTTGTGTGAACAGTGCTCCCTGGTGACTATGAAGGTAAAATCCTACTTAGATGTAGGTTAGGGAATCTTTGTGCTGAAGTTCAGAATGATTTAAGACTTCTTTCTGCAGCTATTTCAAAGGATCTTATGTATGTTTGTTTGAAAATAGATTAATAAGAAATTACCTGGTTTAGGGGAGAAAAGGGTCATGGCTAGCATGATTAGTGGTAGCTTGCTTCAACACAGTACTTGGTAATTCAATGCAATTCGTAACTTCTAACAGGATCCTCTCTTAAAAATGTGTATGTTATATAGGATTGCACCTTTAAACACATGCCTACTAAATTGGAACGTCTTTGTTCTTCCCTTCCTCAGCAAAGCAAGAAGGTCGGACCTGCGAATACAACGGCCGTATCTACCAAAATGGAGAGAACTTCCAGCCTAGCTGCAAACATCAGTGCACTTGCATTGATGGAGCAGTGGGTTGCCAGCCTCTTTGCCCACTGGAACTGCCTCTGGCTTCACTAGGCTGTCCCAGTCCCCGGCTCCTTAAAGTACCCGGTCAATGCTGCAAGAAATTTGTGTGCAGCAAAGGATCCAAGAAGTACAAAGGTGTCGTCTTTGAGTACAACTCAAAAGGAGAGGCCAGTAGCAATGAAATCATCTATGTGGGCAAAGGTGAACACTGGAAAAACCTTCCAGGTGAGTGGGCAGAAGACAGAAACTCAGCAAAGTTGAGTTACTCAAGCCCCACCAGTGTTAGTGGGTAAGTTTAGTTAGGAGCTTTAAGTACTTTCCTTATTCAACTGAAAGAAATATTTCACTTGGTAAAATTGGGAAGAAATCATTGGGAAAGAGGATTTTGCCGTTTATAATTACTTCAAAGATCTAGATGGAGTGCTTTTTTTTAATGTCATTCTTAATTATATATATTTGTAAATAAAGTCTTTTAAAAAATAAAAAAAATTAAAAAGGGGAAAAAAGAGGGGGTGAAAGATCTAGATGGAGTAACTATAAGGCCGCAGAGTTGTATAGGTCAGGAGTATTCTTTTGAAGGAACAACTGCTGCAGAGCACCTAACCAGAATACTCATTAGCCATCATCTTTTTTACACAATGAGTTTTCATGGGGGCGGGGAGATGGGAATGGGACTTGAGCCTGGATCTTTCCAGTTTAATACATATCACTACACTGTACTAGTTTGATCAAGGTTTTTGGCAATAAAGGAGGGAGCAGAGTATCTGCTCTATTTGTAGCAGATACTCTGCTCTGCTGGTCTGTGAGGAAATCAAACCAGTCTCAAAGCAAAGCAAAGGCTGGCAGTTGAGTTCCCCAGGCTGATGGTGCTTGGGGACTTCAATCTGCCATCGCTGGGCGAATCCTCGGGTGC
>JANHGC010003948.1:67051-78707 GCA_027560395.1 Boaedon fuliginosus | reverse complement strand
TTGGGGCGGGGGGAGGTTAGAGGCGCGGTCGCCGGTCCGTTTTCTTTGTGAAGGGAGGGGTCTACGGTGGTAATGGGCGGCAGCCTCGCCCTATGCTGCTTTGTTGGGAAGAGTAGTTGGGGTTTTTTCTTGTGCCTCTCCTTTTTATTGGGTAAAATCTCATTTTTAAAAATGTATTTCCACAGTTAAAAAAACAAGCTGAGGGAAATTATTTGCTCATTCACCAGCAGCCAATATATATATATATATATATATATTTAAATCTTCACATAGGCTCTTGCAGCTTCCATTAAACAAAGGAGTGGTGCCCTTCTGGGAGACAGAAATACCATTTATAAAGGCTCTTCTGGTCTTCAAATTGCCCTTAGAGCTGGGGTTATGTGAACATTTTGTATCAAAAATAAAAATAAAGAGTCCCTGCTCTTCTGAGTTGGAGTAAGGGCTAGTAGTTAAGTTATAGTAATAATAATAATGATATGCTGAGTATAGAATTGAAGCAAAATGAGGCTCTTAATGGATTAGCAGTTCATAAAAGGATGTGAGCTGCTCTAAAGAAGAAGAAGAAGAAAACACCCGTTGATGGTTCAGATAAATGGATGCTTCTTGGTGATAAAGACTTTTTATAACTTCCTATTTTCCAGCTGGCACTTCTAGAGGGCACTGGGTTGGGAAAAGCTGCCCTAACTGTTTTTTACCAAAGAAACGGAATGAAAGGTTTAAAAAAGCATTGATGAGGTCAAGAAGATGGGCAATGGAAAAGAGGCAGTGTTCAAACAATTGATTTTAGATAATAGTAGAAAAGAGAAAATGGTTTCCAACTGGAACTGTTGGCAACAGATGACAGGAAAGGTTATAAAACTTATTTCAAGAAGGTCATGTGAAGAAACACAGATATTGCAATTGATTGTGACTTAAGTGTAAAGAAATGATGTTGTAGTGAAAGACATCCACTAAATGCATTCTGTTTGCATTGAACAATCCCTTTACTGGCTCCGTTTTGTATCCGCTCCATCCCCCCCCCCCCAAAAAGAGTGCTAATGCTTGGGAGTTGTTTCCACTGCAAGAACCAAACAAATGGATGAGATGATTCAGCTGCCTCTTTAGTAGAGGCAATTGAAGAAAAGCAAATGCACACTCTGATCCCCTGCTCCTTCGTGGGCTTTTAGACTCACAGAATAGAGGTTAAATTGTTTTATTTGTGCAAATAAAGTGTGACATGAAAAATGTTCCAAAGCATGTACACTCTAAGCCTTGGATAAGCTTAGGATGGATTCTTGCAAGGAAACAATTTTTTTTTTTTAAAAAAAATCTGTACAGCTTTGTTCACAGACACTCATGCCCGGGTGACCTCTCATCTGGATTACTACAAGGTGCTCTACAGGGGACTGCCCTTGAAGAGCATGTGGAAGCTTCAAGTGGTGCAGAATGCAGTTGCACATATAGCAAATGGTGTTAGATATTCAACACATGTAATAACACCCCTGCTGCTTGGACCCATTGGCTGCCAGTCTGCTTCCAGGTGCAATTCAAGGTGTTGGTTATCACTTTTAAAGCCCTTCATGGCTTGGGAATGGATTACCTAAAGGTTCATCTCCTCACAGTGGTTTCTTTCTGTCCAGCTCACTCTGTTGTGGGTCCTGTCAGTCAAGGCATATCTGAGACCAGGAGACCCATCTTCTGTGCTGCAGCACCATTCTCCCCTCTGAGATTAGGATAAGCCTTTCTGTCCCTGCTGGCCTTGAAGCCCTGGCTATATGCCAAGCTTGGGGCCTCCAGTGCAGTTGTCTGTAATTATTTTTGTGGTGTAGGCTGCCCAGAGTCACTTGTTGAGACCATGTCTGTGGAGGTTCTCAGTCGTCCAAGGTCACGTTGTCACTAAGGTGCTTTTTTCAAGAGGCAGCTGGGCTTTCTTTGTTTTTCCTTGAAGGCATTTAGCTTCTCATCCAAGAAAAGCTGCTTCAATTCTGAAGTTGTTCAGATTATAGGATGGATATAGAAATCATACTGGTCCTAGCTTTCCATTCCCCTCCACCACCACCATCACAACTGATGAAGTTTCTTGGATGAGAAACAAAACATTTTGTTGTTCTTCCTCAAGTGTGGGGGGGAAAGTCCAGCTGCCTTTTGTAAAAGCACCTCTGAGACAACCTGGGTGACTTAAGACTCTCCACAGACCATAGAAATAAAACAAAATACCATAAATTATTAGGTCTTTGATCACAGTGATGTTTGTTTTCCTGCCTCTCTGTTCCTACCATAAATGTTAATAGGAACCTTCAATTAGCTTGTTCTCAGCTTATCTCTTTCCTACGGAAATTGTCTGTCAGCTCCCAGTTATCTTGCTCAGTAATGAGCAGAACAATCATGAGTGTCTTTTCCTCCTCCAATTCCAGCTGCATGTGGAGCCATAACAGCTTCCTCCCTTTTTATTCCCATGTATCCTGTTATCTCTGTTACCCTTCACAACTCGAAGCTACAAGGGCCTCTCGTTGCCCTTTCTGGATCAAATCTGCAAAAAGGTCATGGTTGAAGGATAGCTAAGAAAACTATTTCAACAGCTGGGCAGAGGAGGGAATAAAATACATTCTTGATCAAGTAAAGGGGATGGGATGGTATCTGCTGATCCTGGTTTACTATGTGTATGAAAAGCTTTCTTATGTTAATTAAAATTGCATTTCCATGTGATATTCTCTTAACTCCTGCATGTACATTCTGTACACCTAGGAGGTGCTCCTGTGAATTTCCTTAAATTTCTGTCTTCTACATAACCAGTTTCCTTCACTCACTGGTATACTTGCCAGATGCCTTTTCACACAGCAGTTTTCTTCAGTCTTGGCACATCATTTCTCTAGAAGTAGCCAGGTTGGCTGAAAATCATGGAAGGTGCATTCCCAACACATCTACACATCAGGAAGATCAGGAAGTCTTCTCTGCTTGTGTGCTTTACTTAACAGTTGCTATGAATTATCTCAAAATGCTTGTGTAGGCAGGTTGAAAAGACCATGAGGTTGGTCACTCAGATAAGAATTGGGGAAAATAAGGAAAACCAGGGATGATGCAGCTCTATGGATAGTCCTAGATGTAATAAGTGTTGCCCTTTGGTTGCCAGGCTGAGTTTGGGTACTTGGTTTGGCATGACACTTACTAGATCACAGTAGTAGTAGCAACCCTTTGTATTCTTTTTAAAAACATTTTACTGGATGATGGGCCAGAGGAGCCCAGAGAGATTCTGGTAAAACTAAACAACTTTATTCAACAGAATTTCCCATGAACTAGTAGAGAAGATGACAATGTGGCCTGGACCATGTTATGGTTTAAGGGATACTAGAGCTGCTGAACACTTATACATCAGAGAAAACACTGAGTGGCATATCACAAGGCTCTGTTTTAGGCACTGTGCTATTGAATGTATTTATTATTTAGATGACGGTTTAAAAATTGTATTATCTTTGCAGATGATGTTAGGGGGTATAGCAAAGTCTTCAGAGTAGAATTTCAAGACTGAATGGGATCTTTTACAATGAAACACTGGGCAAAATCCACAAAATAAATTTCAGTAGAAACACATTTATTTATTTAAATTTATTGGCTGCGCAACTCTAGTGGACTCTGGGCAACATACAACATTTAAAAATCATAAAAACAGTGAGAAATGTTAAATCAAAAGGCAGCCCAGGATAAAATATTCACACAACAAAACACACAAAACAAAAGAGGAGCCATTAACAATGAGAACTGTCAACCCCAGGCCTGGGACCAGAGCCAGGTTTTTAAGGCTTTCCAGACTCCCAGGAGAGGGGGAATCATCCTTATCTCTTGGGGGCGAGGGGGGATGCTGTTCCAATGGGTGGGGGCTGTAACAGGGAAGGCCCACTTCATAAATCCCACAAGATAACCACATTGAATGGAGGAGACCAGAGTGCACCTGCTCTGCTTCAATGCATTGGGTGGGTGGAAACTGTTGGAGATGAGTGTTGTTTCAGATATCCAGGCTGTATGCCCGTGATGGGGAACCTATGGCATGCATGCCAGAGGTGGCATGCAGAGCCCTCTCTCTGGGCATGCGCGCCATCATCAGCTGCTCTTCTGCTTTCTGGTGTGCACGTGGCGTGCCAGCTGTTCATGGGTGCTGGACGGCAGGAAACCAGCCTGAAAAATGGCTGGAAAATGGCCCCCAAAATGGCCAAAAAGCAGGCATGCATGCACCGTCCAGCTGGTCTTCAGATTTTTGGCACTCCGGCATGCACAAATGTGCATGCACACACGTTCCGTTTTGGGCACTTGGTGACGAAAAGGTTCGTCATCACTGCTCTATGCCATACAATGCGAATTAAAAGTGTTACATTTAGATAGGAAAATTGGAATATAGGAAAGGATGACAGAGTATGTAGAACTATATGTGAATGGCAGTCATGTAGAATATGGAACAGGTAAAGTTGGTCCAGAAGACATGGCATGAGAGAATAGTTTAAATTCTACGGGAATAGAGTTCGGGTTGGTTATCAAGAATTCCTAAGCTGCTAAGAAATGGAAGAGACTGCATGAGAGTTTCAGCGAGCTGGATATCCATCCGTTGGGGGTATTGCAGTTGTTGATTCATGCATTGGATGAGAGACTGCATGGGGTAAGAGAGATCTCTTCCAACCCTGACCTTCCATGATAGTGTGATACCCGCAGCCTTGCTTATTATATTCTCAACCCAAATTAGATTAGACGCTAGTAAGGAAACTTGTCCTGCTAAACCCTCACTTGGAGTGTTTTGTCTTGAAGGAAAAGATAGGATATAAATGCGTATTATTGTCAGTTTTGCTGGGATGCCTCTGTCTGTGTACGAGTAATTGTTTGTCCAAGCAGTGTCCATGCATGTGCTGTTGGTGGCTTGGACTCCCTTCTGCATTCAAGGTAGCCTGAATCTAATAGTTGCTAACTCTGATTCTTGTTGTAGTTAGTGATGTTTCCGCCTTATTTCATAGGTAATAATTCACAAATTAGCAGAGATACTATGGGCATAAGTAAGATCAACACTAATCTAGAGAACTTGTGTTGTGTGCCAGTTGTTAAATTTGTACGCCGACCCTCTCACAGATAAATATGCATCAGTGCTTTCTGTGGTTAACAATAAAAGAGAAGAAAAGCTCCCTTCTCTCATTCAGAATCTCCTTTATGCCCTTCCATCACCAACATTGTAGAGTCTGGAAGAGCGAAGCCTCCTGGTTCAGAAAGCTAATTGGTTCTGCCTCCCCTCCCCCTCCCCCAGACACATACACTGGTGTTTCTATATGGAACTGCTGTGTCAATTTCTTTTTGCGATGTTCTTTTTATAGGCAGTGATACCTAGAGGAGAACAGAAGTGTGAATATGCTTTAGATGAAAATGAATCAACAGTGTGTATAGGAATCTAATTTCAGTCTTTTTAACTGAACTTTGACCTGGGTCCATCTGGTTTTTTTGTGTGTGGGGGGAAATGCAGCTCCTGGCACAGTGCGGTCTGAATGAGGTGGTTTACCCTGGCCACAGCAAGCTGAAAGTCACTTTGCACTGACGTGACCTCCCTGGAAGGTGAGTTTTTGTCATACCCTAGCTATTATTATTATTGAAGGTCCTTTCAGCTATGACTATAGTTGTAAAAGCCTGTGACAATAAAGTAAGGATAGTATCAGTGAAAACAATTGTGTCAGTACTGACTTCAATCCTATTTGCATCCAATTCTACAATTGGTAAGGAGGCTAGTCACAGTCTCTCTCTATATATATACCGGTATATATATATATATATATATATATATACTGAGTCTTCTTGGGGGTCCAGCAGTAGGTATGGTTTGGGTCACCTTGGTAGTGCTCCTCTTTTTCAGGACCAAAGTGAAAACTGCAACCTCCCAAGCCATTCAGATACCTACCACCCACCGGTGAAGGTGAAGATGGACGACGGTGGCAGAGCTGTTAGTGGAACCTCAGTTTCGCAGACCAGTGGGGTGCCCACTGCTGGGAAGAGAGTGACAACTGCTTGTCCTCCTGCTACCAAGCAAAAGGCCAGCAAGCCCCCCCTGCCAGCAAACAAGATCCCCAACAAGAAGCAGCCAGCAGCCCCTGCAGCTGCTTCTCCTTCAGTTCCTAGTGGAGCTTCCAGAACACTTGGAAATGGACCTGCTCGGAAGGCCAACGTGCAGCCGCCAAAGCAGCCGGCATCCAAGACTAGTAATGCTGACAACTTGTCTGCTAGAGCAACAGTGAAAAAGGCAATGGGGGACAAGGCAAGTGGACTGAAGACTTCAGAAAAGAGAGCTACGGAGAAGGAAGTGCAGCAGAAATCTCCAAAGGCGGCCACACAGCCCACAGGTATGCTTTGCCTGTTTCTTCCACGTGGAGTAATTAATCCTGGACGCAGTTCATTCCTGCATTTTCCGCATCTTTGAGGATGGTTTTAGTCATGTTTTTTTTTTTCAAAGTGTACTAAGTGTTCTAAACTTACTGATTTTTTTTATTCAGAAAAAAGCATTGAGAGCCATCTAAATACTAGCTGTTGGGAAGAATGCAAGAACTGTATGGATTTCTTTTCCCAAATCACTAGATACTGGGATGGCTTTTTATAACTTGTAACCAGGCAAGCGGTATTCCCAGTATTAAATTGTGGTAGGTGTAAGATTGAATTCTGAGGATGCTGCACCTTCTGTATTTTCTCTGATGTTTCTCTAAAAGCCATGAGATACTGCTTAATCCTGAAAAAGAAACCTTCCCTTGTCCTACATTCATTAGAAAATCCTTGCATGTGTTCTTTGCAATTTGTCAATTAATTGTTAAGCTGTTGCCTTTTTTTTTCTTCCAACAGCATCAAAAGCACCTTCAACAAAGCCCAGCAGAGCTGAACAGACTAAAACTTCCAGGTATTGTCTTTGGGTATCTGTTTCAGATGCACCAGTCAAAGAGTTTTAAATGATCTGTATGAGTGTGCTGATTTGCTCAGAAATGCCAGGTTTTTGAGGTTTAAAGCAGAGTTGGCAGAGGGAATAGCTGTGAAATTATGGTGGGAGCAATTGTTTGTCCACCAATATAATGTAACAGGTCAGGTTGCACATATTATTAAAGCAGTCCTAGGCAGCATCTCCCTTGTAGCATATGAGTGTCGTGTTTGTACCTAGTTAGAAGCCTGGATTTTTGCAGGGCCATTCTGGCACCTTGTACCACTGTCTCTCTGACATCATAGCAATGAGACATGACCCCAATGAAAAGCATTAGAAAGAAGAGAACATAGTAAACAGTGCACAAGCGTACTTAGATCGGTAATGTAATAAGAGTAAATCGTACTAGTAGCAGATTGGAGGGCTGCCAGATTGTTGGAGTTAAAGCCAAGGAATGCCTCTATAACAAGGCAAATCACTTAATTGTCCAGTATACAAGTCTACTGTACTATAGTATACTATTACATACTATCACTGATGCAGTTCTAAATTTAATGAGGAGCGCACATACAATCAGTGGTAAAAGTATCGAATAGGCTCTTCCAGTGAAAGGGCTTCAGTTTGGTGTAGGATCTACTCTTCTGGGCCCAGATAGCTGGACTGTTTGTGTTCCTGGCCTGGAGTGCTGCTGCTCTTTGCTAAGACTAATGTCTGTTTCTAACAAGTCCTCATTCCTTCATGACTTAGAGGTGGGCCAACAGGCATATCTGGTCAATAACTATGATTGGTTAGGCAAAGGCAGCAATGCTACCCTATCTTAAATCTGCCTTGGTGGATTCTGGGGCCACGATTGGAAAAAAAACCTGGTGTTGATCTGTCTTGAGATCTTATATGTAAACTGAGGTCACTATGCCTCAAATAGTAGAGAGTGAATCAGAGTTGGTATTCAGCCAGTTCGGACAGATTCTGCCGTACTGGTAGCAGAGATTTTGACCAGTTTGGAAAATTGGCAAATACCAACTCTGACTGGCCCCACTCACCCGCCCCCTCTCTTTTCTGTCCTATATTCCATTGGTTTTTAGTTCAGCTGATCCATGTGGCAGAGCGGATTGCCACACCTCAGCTGAGCTAAAAAAAACAGTTCACCACACCGAGGGCGGTCTTTGAGTGCTGCGTACACGAGCAAAGCGATCTTTGAGTGTGTGCTCGCACAAAGCGCGCAGAACCGGTAGCATGCAATTTGAAATCCCACCACTGGTGTGGATGCCTATGATTGGATTGGTTGCTAATGTACCAGCCACGGTGCTGCCACCAAAATCTTTTCCAGGGTTTCTGGATTTGTTTCTGGATTTGTTCTTAGGCTTATGATGGAGAGTTCTTTCACCTATCAGTGCTGAAAGACTTCAACTTTGACCAGGAGGTCATGGCAATCATGAGGCTATCCTAGGAAATTTTAGGCCTTACACATCCAGAAGGATAGATGGTAGCCCTTATTTTACCTCAAAGCAGCTGTCCATATGTAGAGCGAATTTCTATTATGCCTTAGCCATGATTAGATCACATCCTGGTCCAAATGAAACTGACAGTCACCCTTTTGGATTATATTGTGATCTAGCAGGACTCCTTTTGGCCTGTGACAATAAAGTGGATAATAGGATGCTTTCCAGGAGGTAGCCTCTGCTCTGCCCCTTGGGGGCTGGATCTTGGTCCTTCCTGCATCTGTGAGTGACTGGGGGAGAGGTGCTTATTTGAATCTAGGAGGTAGTCAACACTATTAGGGGTGTGGGGCTGCCAGTAGTTTGAAAGAGGGGTGAGAAAGAGGGGCTGGGGTCAGGAGGCAATGTGTTAGGCAGGAAGACCAGAATGACAGCAGGACCACATGGGAAGTTCCAATTAAACTGATTTATTGCTCATGCCTATGCGCAGGAATCTGCTCAACTAAAGATTAGCACTATTTTGGTGCTACAGTAGATAAGAGCTAATGGAATTCAAGGGAGGTGGGATTTAGTTTGTGGTACATAGAATCTCAAGGCCAGAGATGTCCAAACTTGGCAACTTTAAGATTTGTGGACTTCAATTCCCAGAATTCCTCAGCCAGCAAAGCTTGGACAGAAGTTTGGACACCTCTGCTCTACCTCTGCTCTAGGCTGCTCTAGGCTGATTTCTCTTTTGATCCCGTTCCCATATTCTGCCACTCCTTCTATTAGACCAGCCTTTTGAAATGGCATCCTGGCTAGAATTCAATTAGGTCTGCCTGTAACAGCCTTCTACAAACAGGTTAAAATAGAGCTTTTTCATATAATGTTTGAGGATTGACACCATTGATAGCTATGTTTGTTTATATTTGTTTTTCCATCCTTATTTTTTTACTTTGAAAGATTTAGTCATATATATGTATATTGTGCACCACTAGTATGTCTTAATTGGATTGAAGTGAGATATAAATGAAATAAATGGTTAAACACTAACTTAGTGGTACAATATTTAGCCTCGTAGTGTCTAAAGCATAACAGTCCTTCTGATAAAGAAGGAATATATAATGTTGTTACATTTGGATACCTTAGAGAAGCCCATCAGATTAGCTAATTCAGCCTTCCTGGAACTTGGTGTCTTTCAGAAATGTTTTGACTAAAGTTCAGCATTCTCAGTCAGTATGCAAAACCAGAGTGATAATTAACATTTTTAAAGGGCAGCAGAGTAGGAAAGGCTGGATTAAACCGCACCCTGAACTATATTTGGGGTTGGGTTTGTAGTGTAGACGTGAGGTGGTTATCTGAAAGAGAAATTTCAGTCCAGCCTTAAATGCCAGTCTCAGAGAATGCAGTTGGAAACAAAGATTTCTACTTGCTGCAAATTAAAGATAATTGAATACACACTCCAATTATATTGCTGCAATCTCAAACATTTTTAGCCTCGGCAAAAATTGGAAGGAGGCGGTAATGAGTGAACAGTAAAGGAATAAAGGTAGGTTAGAATGCATGCCAGATGTAGGGAATGTGAAATAACTCCTGTTCAGATACTGGAAATAATAATTATAGGAAATGGCTCCATTGTTATTTTGTGTTTTTTCTCCCCTGCCCCAGTTTATTTGAATACTGGAAGATGCCAAGAGGTAGGTGGGTAGCTAGAAGGAATATATTTCAAGCTGTTAACCAAAATGGAAACATCCTGCCTGGTTCTTGATCTAATGGCTGAGATAATTGAAGGTGGTGGTTATTATTTTTTAACTTATAGTCCTTTTCTCTTTACTGCAAGTATTAAAAGCTGGTACTTTTCAGGATAAACTTGGCTCATAGACTCTGGACTGACAAAAGCTTCAAGTGCATTTCTATTGAGGCAATAGATTGCTGAGACAATTGTGCCTTCTATGCTTTCTAAGGGTTTGGACAAGGTTTTCTGCTCTGCATAAATTGTTTCCTGTCTGTTTCAGGACTTGGTTGCCAGGAACAAAGAATTCAACTTCATCCTCTTTAAACAGAACTGCGACTAATGATAAGAATGTGGGCAAACATAAGCCAACACCACCGCCTGCTGGTCAGGCTACATCAGCACAGCAGCCGAAAAACACTCTGGCAACACAGAGAGGTACATAGCCTATGGTCACAACACAAATGCTCCACTCTACCTTACCAAAGCCTGAATTTTGCAATGTCTAAATGGGAAAGACATTCATACTTCCCAGAAATATCAGATAATACATATAACTGGGAGTGATCAGGCTAAAGGCAGGTCATCATATAAATGTTTTTTCAATATTTTTACAGTGATTTTAGTTTTCAAAACAGAGAGCATGATTTTACAATTGTGAAATAATGGTTTTTAAAGTATACATTCACTTTACAACACCAGAGATAACCACACAACCCAAATCACAGATTATGATCTTCTAAACTAAATCCAGCATCTTTTTATTTCAAAACCCACTCTTTCATGCAAGCTAACTAGAGGGCTGCAGTGAGTTTTCTTATGGGGAACATAGAGAGTGATTACTACTATTGAGTGATTACAAAGTGATTACTACTATAATCGTTTCCATTAAAAAAAGCAGCAGGTACTTCTAAACTACTTTGTATTCAATATTCCATTGTAAACCAAACAATTTCCAAATTTGTATAACAGAATATCAACTTTACTCCTTCCATCATTCTTACTGTACATGTCATCACTGAACCTCAATAATCTTCTATCTAAAAAGTTCAAGAACCTCATATTTGACTTTGGAAAAAGAAAGCATAAAAGCAATTTCTTTTCCATAAAATTGTACTGAGATGGGTTTTATATAAAGGCAGAAAATGTTTGTAGCACAGCATGAATGATTAAGAACTGATTATGTGCCTTTAAGTTATTTTTGATTCCTAGTGATCACAAGATAGATTTTCTCCATAGTTTTCTTCATTGATTAGATAACCCCATTTTAATCTGGTTTCAAACCCTTTTCCATGGGAAATTGGCCCATGTTAAGACTAATGCAGAATAATACAATACCATTCTCCTTGGTTCTGCTGGATCTCTCAGTATATATGGACACGGCATATTTTTTAGTAATGAATCTCAGGAAGTATCTGTTTGAGAATGGGCAGTGAGTTTGACCACTAGGCCAATATAGGAGATTTCTTAGTAAAATTCTGAATTATTTTTGTTTTGTTTTGTTTATACCGCATATTTTATAATGATCATAAGCTGCTTCAGAACTTTTAAAGTTAGAAACATTAGTAAGACATCATCTGTATCAAATCTCTCTCTCTATTGATTTTAAAT